>RJWM01002524.1:0-127043 GCA_004363535.1 Dasyprocta punctata | reverse complement strand
AATTTACAGGATGATACATACTGCACTCCGAACATGAGAGGTGTATGAGATTTTAAGAATAAAGAGTTTGCATCAGGGAGGACTGCCAAGGAAATGTGGTTCTCAGGGAATAAGAATCCACCTAGAAGAAGATAAAACTGTAATAGTTTTTAGTGGCTACTGAAATATATTATTCCCAACTCAGTGAATTAAAAAGAAACTTTGTATTCTCACAGTATTATTCAATTTACTGTTTATTGCTGATGATAAAGGTTAATTGTGGATATTTATGGAATACAATGTAATATTTCAATCCATGTATACATTGTAGAATGGGCAAATAAGGTCAATTAGTATATTTATTATCTCAAATTGTTTATTTTTATGGTAACAATATTTAAAAACCTGTCATCTAGCTGTTTTGAAACACACACTCTTATTAATTATATTCACCTTGCTGTGCAATAGAACATGGGAGTAGATTGAATGGGTGAATACTACCTACCTGTAAAAACAAAAACCATAAAATTGTCACTTCCTATGATATGAATGAAATTAAAGGACATCATGTTAAATGAAATAAGCCAGGAACAAACATACCAATACTGTTTGGTCTCTCTTACATGTAAAATCTTAAAAAGTCAAATCTGTAGAAGCAGAGAGTAGGATGGTGGTCATCAGAGCCTGGGAGTGGGTGGTGAGCAGAGAAAGGGGAGATGCTGGCCACTGCTGTGAAGTTATTAGATAGCAGGATTAAATTTTGGTGTTCTCAAAGTTCCAGAAGACAGAAGTTCAAAACCAAAGTGATTGCAACACAGAAGTCCATGTGTTTATGGGGTATTAAAACAACAATGAGATTCCATCTCACTCCAGAAAGAATGGCCAAAATTAAAAATCAACCAATAACAAATGCTGTAGGCGCTGTGGGGAAAAGGAACTCATCTCCACTGTGGTGGGAGTGTTTTGTAAACTTATAATGTTACTGTTGTGGATTTGTTGTAGTTGCTTGTTTGTCTCTTTTGCTTTCTCTCTTTCTTTTATGTGTCTTTTTTCTCTTAAATTAAAAAAAAAAAAAGACAGAAGTCCAAAGCCCTACACTCCGTGGATGGTCTAGAGGAGAATCCCTCCTTACTTCTTGTAGCTGCTAGTAACTGTCAGCATACCTTGACTTGTGAAAGCATCATTCCAGGCTCTGCCTCTGTGGTCACTTTGCTTTCCTTCCATTTGTCAAATTTCCCTCTGCCACTTTCTTGTAAAGACATTTGTCATTAGATGTAGGAGCCACTTGGATAACTCATGATAATCTTTTCACCTTATTACTGCAAATATCTTAATTCCACATGAAGCCACATTCACAAACTATGTAAAGTAGGACTCTGACATATTCTGTCATCATCCAGATGTAATGTAGTGGACTCAATGCAGAGCATACAGGATTTATTTTTGATATAGTATACTCAAAGGATGGGTATCACACAGAGAGGTCACGGGTATAATAAAAGATTCTATAGGCAGAAGATTGAGCCAGAAAATCAGGTCTACATATTAGCAGGTGGTTAATACAGTATACTAGAAATCTGGACATTTGATGTATTTCAATAGGCTATGAAAAACTTTCTCCTAGGCTCATAAAAAAATAATGAGGATAATAATGTTTGTTACTAATATGTGTTCTCTTTTTATTATTGACCTAGAAATATTCTTAAAAACTTTAGACATTCTCTCATGTGTTCCTCACAGAAGTTCTTTTAATGCATTCAGATCTTATAAAGTATAAAATGGGAAGTCTAGGTCAAAATGTATGCCCCGTGCTATCTGATTCAAAAAACACAGCTTTCATTGCTACAATATATTATTGTTATTCATTACATCATTTAAATTGAATTTATTTCTGAATGTGTGATCTCAAAACTAAATTGTGATCATTTTTCCTTGACTTTTTATTGTCATGGGCAAAGAAATCTAACTTTTGGATAACAAAAAATTAAAAGAAGGATGAAATAAATAAGAACAATAATTTATACCAAACAACTGGTGTCTCAACATGTATTAGACTATGTGAAAAGAGTAATTTAAAGTCTAACTAGATTTCTTAAGCTAATGATTCTGAACCTTGAATTTATTGTCTTATCTTTTTAAATATGGAAAGTTAAATTCTACTTGAAAAGTAAATCAACAGTTCATTAATATTTTTGGCATCTAATTCTTCAGCTAAGTTAGAAAATAAAGCCATATTGAAAGTTAGCTACTGAGGTGAAGTCTAATCCATTAGTTTGATTTATTCTCTTAATTAAATTTGCATTTGAAAGAGTTAGCTGTGAGTTTTATTTTATTTTAATATTGCATTTGCATTATTTCATACCCACGTTTAGGCTCCACTCATAGTATAAATGTTAATGGTTAAGTTACTGTAATTCATATTCTGGGTCAAAATGGCAATAATAAAATTGTCTCACATTTAACATTTTGTAAAGGAAGGTAGATGTCTTTACTTCTAACTTCATGCTATTTTTTTAGTCTTTTTCTCAAGACTTTTAAAATATTTCCCCAAATTAGTATTGGCCTTGTATTTATGGCACAGATTTAGTAGACTTAGACTCACCAAATCCTTTCTATCATTCTTATGGCACTTTGAATGTTTGCAAAATAGTTTTGATCATAAAAATGTTAAAAACTTTTGTTGTTGCCCTTCTTTCTATTTAAAACTACTTTCTATTTAAAACTCAATTCAGGAAGTCTAGAAACTGAATAATTCTCAGCATGTAATCTTTGATTATCTAGCGATTTGAGCTGATAATTGCTTTATTATGCTGGACTTATAATTTCAGATGTGTTAAAATGAGGACATTCTATGAAATTTTCAGAACCAGACTTTAAATTGCATTTGCATTCTAATCTAGTAAGGGCATTCATTTTTTTCCCCCAGACTTTATTATAGTGCATGGTCTAGATATTGTGCCAGATATTTTAAAATATGAATAGGTGATATTTATGTAATATCCTACAAAATGTCATCCCTGGATTAAAGCCGGTATGAGTTAACATCGTGAAAATGTTAAAGATGTTTCAGGTATAAAGAAACTGCCACTTTCAGGGAAAGTAAGCTAGGCTCCTGGTCAATTTAGAAAATGTAGAAGAAACTTGGTAGAGAATATGTTTTCAGTTCCAAATTTCAGAATCCAGAATCTGCCATCTGTGTTAATTGACGGTATTGGAGAACTTTGTTCAGCTTTTTTTTTTTTTTTTTTTTTAGGCTTGCTATATTTTCAGCTAGGCTCAAAAAATAAAGGACTAAATGAATGAATGAAATGTCTAAAGCTTCCTAGTACATCAGTAATAAAACTAGACACCATATCTATCCTAGTGGTTCTTCTTCAATTTACAAAATATTTCAACACAATGTACACTAGTTGGAAAAACACGGAATGAGATAGTTTATGATACCTGCAGGGGTGACATCATCTGTCACTGTGTTTGTAAAAAGCAAAGCAGCAAAAGAGAGGACTAGAGAAGCTGTAGGCAAACTTCAGCATCGATGGGATGTTCAAGGTTAAATTTATTTTGAATGTAACTGTCTGAAATAGTCGCTAGTTCACATTGATAAAAAAAAAAAAGGGTCAGAAAATACTGAAAAATATGCTCTGGGACCTGCACTTGAAAGATCAAAAGAGGCAAAATAAAATAGTAGTCAGAGCCTTTAAGTATCTCATTCTTGTATCTCCCAGAGGCTAAGCATCTTTTTAAGAAATGTCTCTTGACACTTTCATGACGGTAGAAGATAAAATGTTGCTTTCCAAAAACAGGCACATATGTTTTACTGGAAGACAATGTAACTATAACCTGGGGTTATGTTCCTTACTCTAAAAACCTTTCCTGGCTTCTGTCTAGGAAAATGTTCATACTGACAAAGCAATTGGACTTATGTCTCTATTGCACTGTAAAAAAAAAAAAATCCCATTAATGTATTCTTCCTGCTTTTAAAGGACACTTTGACTACTGTAGCAAAGCTGTATGTCAGTGTATCTGAAATATTCAGGTCCTTCCTAATAGCATAACCCAATGTACCTTATTTCCCCTGCAAAATTTTCTTTTATTTTTACAATAGTTTATTTCTGAATTTTAAAAATATTCTATTAGCTGTATTCCTGCTTTTTTCTTGACGTTTTTTATTTGCCTATTTTTTCTTTTCATTTTCATACTTGTTTTTGTCTAAACATTGCTTCAAAGTTGAAATGAATTACATACAATAAAGAAAATACTTGAAAATATTTCATATATATCCATTTCTATATCTTATAAATGTTATAGTTTTAGGGATTTCCTTTACTCATCCTGCATTTTCTTTGAAGAAATGACTATTTTTCAAAGAGAATTCTCTGAAACAAGGAAGTCGCTTGCAGCTTTGGCTGTCAAATGAGGTTTTTTTGCTGTTGTTGTTTATTTGTTGGCTTTAAATTGGCAGCAGGTAACACGCTTGAAAAACTGGCTTTGTCAAGAGTGGGGATTTTCTAAATTCTTTAGCATATCAGAACTAAGCCTGGCAATCTTAGATAATACAGGTACACCTATAAGTATAGAAGACACTATTTTCCATGACAGCTAGTACTTGAGGCTTGTTGCTTAAGATTTAAAAGAAGAGTAACTGAGAAGTTAGCAAAATCAAACTCATCCTATCTTGATTGGAGAGGCACAGAAATGAAAGGATGAGTGTCACTGAACTTGTCCTGATTGAGGCACTATATTGAAAACTACCTGAACAGCCAAAAATAAAACATGGCAATGCACTATGTTACTGACTGATAACAATAGTTAAGTTTACAGTAAAAAGTAAACTCAGCCAAAAGTTATGCCTAATAAAGAATATGCAAGGAGTCTTTGTAATTAAATGGTGAATGTAGTATTAGGCTCGGGATACTGGGTTGTTTTCAGGTAGCACCTTTCCACCTCTTCAAGTTGTCAATTGTCTCTCCAACTTTCCTCATTTTGTATTTGTTCATTATTCACTCTCCCTTTTTTCTTTATTTAAAAAGTATCTACAAAAAGTCAGTAGAACAGAAAAGTACAAGGTCACAAAGCCATATACAGAAACCTAGTGTTGGCCTATATACAAGTAATGAACAATTCAAAAGTAAAATTGTAAAGGCACAAATTACAACATCTCAAAAAAGCTTAAGGGAACATTACTGTATAAATCAACCAAAATACATTCATTATCTGCATCCTAAAAACTATAAAAACTGATCAAAAGTACTCAAATACAACCTGCAAAAGTGAAGAGAGACTATGTATGTGAATTGGACAAATACCAAAACATTTATTCTTCCTAAACTTATCTGTAGATTCACCTCAATATCTACCAAAATAGTGAATTCTTTTTTTCTTTAACTATCTTAACTAATTTTTATATACATATACATAAATATATACATAGTTTTTCTTTCAGTTTGTCACACAAGTTCAATAATACCCAAGAGCATGGGATATCTCTCCATTTTCTAATATTCTCTTCAATCTCCTTTTTCAGAGTAGTAAAGTTTTCAGTATAGAGGTCTTCTACATCTTTCATTAGATTGATTCCTAAGTATTTCATTTTTTGTTTGGATTCTATTGTAAAAGGTTTTATTTCCCTGATTTCTCTCTCAGTGAGTTTGTTATTCATGTACAAGAAGGCTACTGATTTTTGAGTACTGACTCTGTAGCCAGCTACCTTACTGAATCTGCTTATTAAATCTAGAAATCTTTTGGTGGAGTTTTTGGGATCTTCCTGGTAGAGTATCATGTCATCTGCAAATAATGTTAGTTTAACTTCTTCATTTCCTATCTTTATTCCTTTTATTTCTTTCTCTTATCTAACTGCTCTGGCTAAAGTTTCCAGGACTATGTTAAATAAGAGTGAAGACAGTGGACATCTTTGTCTTGTACCTGATTTTAGAGTGAAAGCTTTCAGTTTTTGTCCATTTAGCATGATGTTGGCTGTTGGTTTGTTGCAGATAGCTTTTATCAGATTGAGATAGAGACCATCTATTCCAATTTTCTGTAGAGTAATTTTCTGTTTTTTTTTTTATCATGAATGGGTGCTGGACTTTGGCAAAAGCTTTTTCTGCATCTATTGAGATGATCATATAATTTTTATCCTTGGCTCTGTTACTATGATGTATTACACTTATGGATTTACATAGGTTGAGCCGACCCTGCATCCCTGGGATGAATCTCACTTGATCGTGGTGTACAATCTTATTGATAATTTGCTGCAGTCTGCTTGCCAGTATCTTTTTGAGGATTTTTGTATCAATTTTCATTAGGAAGATTGGGCTGCAGTTCTTTCTTAGTTGGGTCCTTCTCTGGTTTTAACATCAGAGTAATGCTTGTTTCCAGGATTGAATTTGAGAGTATTGCTTTCCTTTCGATTTCATTAAAGACTTTGAGAAGTAGTGGTGTTAGGTCTTCACTAAATTTCTTGAAGAACTCAGCAGTGAATCCATCAGGGTCTGGGCTTTTCTTTGTTGATAGGTTTTTAATTGTATTTTTAATTTCATTTATTGATATTGAGATTTTTAGGATTTTTATATCTTCTTGATTCAACTTTAGTAAGTCATATGTATGTAGGAATCTATCCATTTTTTCTGTACTTTCCGTCTTATTAGAATACAAGTTTTCAAAATAGGCATAGATGATTTTCTGGATTTCTACAGGGTCTGTTGTGATTTCACCCTTTTCATTTTTAATTGCATGAATTTGAGTCTTTTTTTTTTCCTTTTTTTTGATAAGGTCAGCCAAAGGTTTGTCAATTTTATTTAATTTTTCAAAGAACTAACTCTTCAATTCACTGATTCTTTGTGTTGTTTTTTAGTCTCCAGTGTGTTAATTTCTGCTCTGATTCTGATAATTTCCTCCCTTATATGAGCTTTTAGTTTAGCCTGCTCTTCTTTTTCTAGAAGTTTGAGGTTCAACATTAAGTTGTTTATATGAGCTTGTTCTGTTTTCCTAATATGGGTATCTACTGCTATAAATTTCCCTCTTAAAATGGCATTCATTGTGTCCCACAAGTTCTGGTATGTTGTATTATCATTGTCGTTCAACTGTGAAAACTGTCTGATTTCTTCTTTAATTTCTTCTCTGACCCATTGATTGTTCAGTGGGGTGCTATTTAATTTCCACGTGTTGATGAAGTTCTTGTGGTTTTCTTTGGCATGGATTTCCAATTTCATTGCACTGTGAGCTGATAGTATGAATGGGATGATTTCAATGCCTTCACATTTACTTAAGCATGTTCTATGAGTCAGTATATGGTCTATTTTGGAAAATGTCCCATGTACAGCTGAGAAGAATGTGTACTCTGATGTTGTGGGGTGGAAGACTCTATAGACATCTGCTAAGTCCATTTGCTCAAAAGTTTGATTTAGTTCTGATATTTCATTATTGATTTTTTGTCTAGTTGATCTGTCTTTTTGTGACAGCAGGGTATTGAGGTCTCCCAATACAGTTGTATTAAGGCTTATTTGATTTTTCATGTCCATTAATAATTGTTTCATATAAATGGGTGTACTAATATTTGTTGCATATGTATTTATGATTGTTATTTCTTCCTCTTGGATTGTTCCCTTTACCAAGATGTAATGACCTTCTTTGTCTCTCTTAATCAGTCTTGGCTTGAAAATGACTTTATCTGCAAATAGAATAGCAACCCCTCATTTTTTCTGAATTCCTGTTACATGGAGTATTGTTTTCCATCCTTTAACTTTCAGTCTATGAGTTTCTTTTTGAATTAAATGTGCTTCTTGTATACAGCCTAGTGTTGGATTTTCTTCTTGATCCATTCTGCCAGTCTGTGTCTTTTGACTGGTGAATTGAGACCATTAACATTAATGGTTAAAACTGATATGTATTGACTTACCCTTGTCATGTTATTTTCCTATTACTGGCTCCTGCTTTTTTTTTTCCCTTCCCTCTAATTGTTTGCTTTCCTGGTGGGTTCCTTCTATTAGGGTTCATGGAGCTGTAGTCTTTATTATCTCTTTCTAAAATGTCCTTCAGAACATTTTGCAGTGTTAGTTTGGTGGTTGTTAATTTCCTCAGATGTTCTTTGTCATGGAAGTATTTTTTCCCCATCTATTTTGAAAGATAGTTTTGTGGGATACATCAATCTGGGTTGAAAGTTGTTTTCCTTTAGAACTTGGAGTACTTCACTCCAAGCTCTCCTTGACTTGAGAGTTTGTGCTGAGGAGTCAGCTGTAATTCTGATGAGTTTTCCTTTATAAATGATTTTTTTCCTTTCTCTAACTGCTTTTAAGATTTTATTCTTGTGTTGAATTTCTGGAATCTTGACTATGATTTGCCTGGAAGTAGATTTTTTTTTAATCATTGCTAACTGGAGTTATATATGCCTCACTTATTTGTATGTCAAATTCTTTTTCTCTACCAGGAAAGTTTTCTGTCACAAAGTCTGTGAGGAGGTTTTCAATGTCATTTGTGGCATGTCCTGCTTGTTCATTGACTCCAATTAATCTTAAGTTATTCTTCTTTGTCTCATGAAGCAGCTGCTGGATTCCCTTGCTCATGTTCCCTTGCTAGTTTTGAAAAATCTTTCTTTTCCTGGTCACTAACTCCTAGCTTGTCCTCAATATCTGAGATCCTGCCCTCACATTGGCCTAATCTGCTTTGAATATTTTCAATGGAGTTTTTATTCTCCTGCTTGAATCTGCTTTATGGAATCCATTTGTTTCCTATGTTGTGCTTCCATAATTTGCATAAACTTTTCTATTTTTTTGCCTGTGTCTGTTCTAACAACACTAAGTATGATGTGTATTTTGGTAATCTCTGTAGTTATTTGAGAGATTATTTCTGATTTCATTTTATCCAGAGCCTCATTCAATTGCTTTGTACCACTTTGGAGAGACCTGGTAGGGGACTTTCAGATTTTACAGCCTCATTGCCCCCTGGGTTTGCCTTTGGTAAACTGGGTGTCTGAGGCTGTGTCCTATTTAAGTGTCTTCTCATTTCTTTTCTTTTTTAGATTAATTCCTAGAGTGATACTTGTTAATTGCCTACAGTGGGTTGCTTTATTGGTGGTATTAAGGACATCCAGGTGATGATCACTTCTCTGATATATCTTCCAGGTGTAGCTGATTCCTGGGCTCTGAGTCTGTTGGAAGATCCCACCTCCTCAGTTTGTTAGACATGAGAAGCTATTGCTCACCTAGTCCAGTCCCTGGTTCTTTGCCACCGTGCCTCAACACTCTCCATGACTCCCAGTCAATCTGAGTCCTGAACCACCAGAGCCAATGGCTACCCAGATCAATCATGTTAATTCTGGCTGCAGTGGCACCCACAACACCAAACACAGTCAACAAAAGAATAAACCAAGCCAACCCCTGACTTGCAACCCTCAACCGTATAAACTGAGTTTGTGACCATACAACAGAATGCAAAACAATCATATACAGTACATAAGTCTGCAATATGTCAATTCTGTCCTCAAGGGTCAGAACCCAAAATGGGTTAAGGAGAAGACAGAGAAGTGGGAAAAGAGAAAGAGATTACAAGTAGGTTGGAGGACAAAGATGGGTCCCACCAACCTAGGGAGGCCAATACAGAAGACTGAAGGAAAAGAGAGCTAAAAGAGACAAAAGGTAGAACAGAACAAAACCACATCCAGAAGGAGGGCAGAAACCACACTCACACTCAAAAAAAGAAAAAAGAAAAAAAAAAGAAAGAAAACAGAAAAGAAAAAGGAAAGAAGGAAATAATAAATAAATAAATAAATAAATAAATAAAGCAAACAAGAAAAAAACAAAGAAAATCTATTTCCAGGTTTCTCTCTGGATTCACTAGTAGACAGCCTGTGGAGACAGCAACCTAAATCGTGGCACAGTATCCCCGCAAGCCAGCAGTTTCTATATGGTGGAGTAGTGGACAACCTTAACAGGCCTGTCCTGAGAACACTCATTGGGCTTGCCACGGTCCAAGCAATTTCCACAGGTCTGCACCCAGCTAGGAGCTGCTGGAGGAAGCCAGCAACAGTTCTGGCTCCAGACTTACCCAGGCCAGCTCCAAAACGGCTCCCAGCCAATCGCTAGTTCCGGTGCAAGGACCGAGTCCTCTGCACTCACCACCAGCCAGCACAATCCTCTGCTTCTGCTGCTCCCCTCCACTGTCAAGTCACTCTGCAGAGACCTCCAGGCTCACCAGCCTCCAATGACACTGTGACCATGCATCCCCAAGTTCCATCAGCTCCCCTCACTCAGTGAGTCTGGCTCTGGGTGAAGGCACCACCAGCTACTGCCTTCTTCATTGAAGTTTTTCTTTTCACTCTCTCTGTGGGCTTTGATTAAGACTTCAGCCTCTTCCTGGATCCAAGGGACCCACTTCCCTCCTTTTTGTCTTCCTAAAGAGGGTATATTCCTGCATCTAGTTGGTGTCTCTGAGAGAGGCTGTTTTCTCTGCTGCATGCTACTCTGCCATCTTCTCGGAAGAACCCTTTGCTCTTCTTTATAAGATATTCAGTTCACTTATCTAGTTTCATACTTCCTATCATAATTGGTCTTTTCCACAGGCCTCATTGTCCAAGTTTTTCCACTTGATTTTCCAGTATTCTAAGTACAGTACCTGTGTTTAAATTTGAATTGTTTTGGAAAGAGTCTAATTTGCTCTTCTTAGATCAGAAACTTGTGGCTGGTTCAACAACCACTGACTGCATGGTAAAAGAGATCAAACATGCCACAGAGGTTGCCTATTTTTGGGTCATGTTTAAGACAAGATTTTGATTATGGGAATGTGAGAGGAGATGGTTGATACTTGTAGAATCACCAGATTTGCAGGAAGAGAAGTATTCTGTAGTTAAACAATTTTGGGAAAGCCTGAGTTAACCAAGCTTAAGAAGATTTCCTTAATATAGAGCTTGTGAAAAGTTTAGACATACGAATAATCATTGCAAATGTTAAAATTAGTGATGTGGTGACTCATTTCTTTGAGCATTCACACTCCACTCTTGAGTGCATCCTCTATTTCTGTTTAAAATCTTTGCCTAATAAGCCCTTCTGTTGACTCTTAGAAAAATAAAATAAAATGGAACTGGTGACGTAGTATTCTGAGTTAACTTGTCTGAAAGCTTATCTTTTGTTTTTACAAGCATCTTCTCCCATGCCTTCTGTATCATACTTTAAAAGTTGATTCATTTTGGAGAAGATTGATGCTTAAAAGAGGATTCTTCCATTGTATTGATATGTGTATGATAAAATTGTACAGTTGAGACTGTGAGACTACTCCAATCCGGGCACCTGAACCTAGACAGCACTCTGGGACCAACCGCTTGAACTTTGTCCTAAAGCCCACTCTCTAGAAGCAGAGTAAAAAATAACAGACACCTGGAAATTTCCAAAATTCCGAACAAGGATACATGCTAGCCTGCTGGTGTTACCTATAATAACCTTTATCTTTACTTGAAGCTTGTTCATACAAGCTTGAAGTTTCATATATATGGACTGCATCTCATACATCCAATTATAACAGACTGAATTACAGGAAAAGACACGAATACTGGACACACATGACTGAGCACCCTGTCAGTTATATTGTCAATCACTCCAACAGGAAGCACCCTAGACTCCCCGCAACATTTACAATTCTTAAGCCCAACATACGCCAGGCACTTGTGCCATTTTACTTTTCACTCGCTAGAACCCATTCATTCTGAGCACACTTCTTTCCCTTTAAACTTCATTACATTTAGTTGCTTTTTTCTTACCATTGTGTGTCATGCCCAATTCTTTGTCATGTACAGGAATCCAGAAACCGCTCCCAAAACCCTATCACCCATGGTAATATATATATACATATATATATAATATACTTATATATATATTTATATTTAAATGTGAATGCAAACTTGATCGTTCATTTATTCAAAATTTACCCAAGCCTTTTTCTATGGCAAACCCTATGCTCATATAAAGAAAGAAAAAGTTTAAAATGTATGCAGCAAAAGACAATGTGAATAGTGGTCATTTCTGAGAAGCATAATCATACATAATATTATTTACTTTTTTCTTAATTTTTTTTATTATAATATGCTTCCAGTACATAATGCTCATATGTCATCATGGGGAGTTTGTACATTTACATAATGCATATTATTTCTCTTTTTATGAACTCTTCCTCTCTCCTTTCCTACCTCCAACCTTTCTTCCCCTCTCCGTTTAAATTTAGCAGCATTATCTTTGTCCAGTAAAGATATTATTTAGTTAAGAAAATAATAAATGTTTGAATTAAATCATGCAATTTAACAACCTATAGAAAAGAATTTCATTTCTATCACTGGTTATGGTACTGTCACATCAGAGGTCACTAAATTGATACTGTAGGTTGAATACACCTATGTACAAATACCAATAGCACCAGCTGTGAGGTTTGTAACCCCTAAGTCATTTCAGATGCTATAACGCATGGCTATTAACTGGTTCACTATAAACAATAGAAATTATTTTTCACGTGTCTGTAGTCTGGATGTCCAAGATTAAGGGGCCAACAAATTTGGTATTTTGTGAAAGCCTGCTTCTAGGTTGACAGATACAGTCATCTCACTGTGACCTCAAAAGTGAAAAACAGATCTTTCTGGGTTCATTTTGGTAAGGACACCAAAGCCATTCATGAAGGGTCCAGCCCGTGATCTAATCCCCTCTCAGAGGGAATTGGCCTCATTTTCCTTAATGGAAGATAAAAATGCCTTCCTTTATAAGGCTGTTGGGAGAAGTAAATTTGGTAGTAAATTTAAAAACAAAAGGAGATCACTAAAATAAAAATAAACAAAGTCTGTTTATTCAGAGTCTGGTGTAGCAAGGAACTCAGACACTATTCTCTGCACTCAGAGACTTGAAAGCAAGTAAAGAAGGATAAACACCTTGAAGCAGAAAAAGAGAAAAACTTCAGGTACAACCTGATGAGTCTACCAAAAAGTGAGGAGTCTGGGGCTGGGGTGTAGTTCAGTGGTAGACTATGTGTTTAGCAAGTATGAAAATAAGACAAAGAGTCCTATGCGATTAAGGGAGTAAATTTGATTTTCTCCAGTTGGTCCTAGGTTCTAAGCAGAGGTAACAATAAAGGAAGCTATAAGTTATTAATTAAGTCCTGAATGAGAAAAAATTCTACAGAGAATGTGTTTCAGTTTGCAGACTGGTTTCTGCAGATTTTGTGTCAAGGTTCTGCTTTAATATATGATCCAGTCATTTGTGAATTCAATCTTTTACGTGTGAGTTTCAAATTCTAAGTTATTTTGCACTCTGCCTAGTTGTAGTAAAATCAATAAATGATGACTACTCTTTTTTTGTGCTTTGTATTATATCCTAAAATACTTTTTAAAATGTATTCAACTATTTGAGAATCCTGTTTATTTATGCTGACCCTTAGCTTCTTCCCACAATATCTACATTTAACTATTATGATGTCTTGACCAAATATTTTATTGTAAATTAGAATAAGACTATTCTAAGCAGAAAGAGAAAATCAGTGAAGCTAGTTTGTTTAGGCTTTTTTTCCCCTAGACATCAGTTTCCCTTTAGATGGAATTTTCATCTTCTTGGAAATAACAAATGATGGCTTTACTTGGAAGTAAAGGAGCTAAATTAAATAAAGCTATTTCTGATAAAACCTAGGACTTCTTGACAGCCAGAGAACAATGAGTACCTGCTACAGGGGAATTGGAGTGAGGCTGAAGGACACAGAGTCTATCACTGCAAAACTGTATTTTATTCCTAGTGTGAGGGGAGAAACGGTACTAGGAGCAAGCATTCAGAACAAACTATTTCAACCACTGTATTTTTCTCTGTCTGTGTTACAATAAAGTATACAGAAAGTAAAGAAGTGACAGGACAAATACTCATGGACTATCAAATTTTAAAATGTTGAGGCTATGCTGTATTGACTTAAAATTGTTTTAAAAGCTGAAGAGTAAGCCTTAGTCTTAAAGTATATTTTTGAACCCTTCTCATACACACCAATCTTTGTTACAGCCAAGATGTAATCACTAATCAGAATATAACCATTACTGGCTTGTGTAGGTTTTTGTGTGAACTCCGTCAAAAGAATTAGACAGAGGCACAATAATAAAGAGCAAAGCTCCTTATTGGGAATCCCTGCAGTGAGTCCCCAATTTCCTACAAGGTGTTACAGTACACAGTGAAAAGGAAGAGCAAGAAACAAATAGCAATGCAGTGGGGATCTGGGGTGGCCACTTGTTCAAAAGGAACAAGGCAGCCAGAACCTTGGTGTTTACTGATCACATTTACCTTGATGAAAATAGTTAGGGGGTTATCAGATGGCTCAGAAGATGGCAGTGGTCTTGTGCTGAGAAGGATCTCATGTTGATGAGGATCACTTTGGATGGTTTAGAGGATGATAGTGATCTTAAACTAATAAGGATCTTAGGTTGATACGGATGGTGATGGGGAGAGAACTGGTCAATAAGAAGTTTGTCCTTTCCCCCAGGTGAAACCTTTTTTTTTTATTATTACTATTTGATTCTCCAGGATCCAGGATGTCTTCAGCTGATGTGATCTTGCCATGCGGTGTCACAGTATCCTGGGACCACTGAGGCCTTAACCGTGACTGGAGGCACATGGAGTTATGTTTCCACGGACCATAGTCGGCTGCACAGCAAGATACTAGGCCTCAGACAAGCCCTAAATACAATGTAATTATAAAATGATTTCCCCCCAAATTATATATAATGGCCCCCAATAGCTCCTTCATTCTTACACTTACACAGAAGGGAGACACCTAATGGGGAAAGAAGTTCCAAACTGACTCAAACAGAAACTTGTAGTTTTATAGGATTCCTAACATAGGCAGGGACTCAGCCTCTTGAGGCCATCACATGCTGAAATGATGACCACAGTTAACTGATTAACATCTATTATCTCACATCATTATGTTTGTGTGTGAGAATATTCAAAACGTACTCAGCAAACTTGATGTATTCGTTAATATTAACCATAATGATCACACTGTATATTAAAGATCCTGAATTTATTCATCGTGAAACTTCATACCCTTTGACCAACACTAACTTTCGGAGCAGAAGACAAGAAGTGAGAAGTCCACCCACAAACTCTGAAGGGAGGGCTGCATCTGGATCACTGCATTAGTGGGCAAGAAGGCAAAGAACTGTTCTGTTAATTTACTGTATGTTGGGAGGACACATAAACATTTTTCATTGTGTTTGTCTTAAGAACAGAAAAAACAAAAAAGGTAGTTGACTGAGGTACTTTTTTCTTTTCATGCTCTTGGGTCTATAGAGTGGATTTATCTTACTTTGATTTTTAACTGAAGGTTTGATTTGGTTTGGTGTAGTCTGTCCTAACTGCCTAGTTTTCAGGTGGTGTGGTTTTGCAGCCCTCGGACTATGATGTGCAGGAGACAAAAAGGAAACCCAACAAACTCTGTTGGTGTTTAAGTCCTGAGGTCACTAGCAAATCTTTCTTCTTACCTCTATTCAGAATCTCATGACAGGTCATTTGTGCATTTTTCCAGGGAAATTTTTACTAGCAGGATAGATAAAATGAAGCATCTTTCCACTTTTATTTTACTTATCCACGTTTTATGTGATATTCAACATAGAAATATGTGTTTTGCCTCTGAAGTAAAAGTATTCTTTTAACCTAGAATCTCTGTTTCAATTTTCCCTTATTTCTTTCCACAAATTATGGAGAAGAATGTGGAAATTTGCTCATTCAAATAAAGAGTTGGTAGCAATTTTAAATCAAGTGGCTTTTGGAAGGTCTAAAGCTTTAACAATCATTCTGAGCTTTCTTATTAAACATTTTAAACTGGATTCAGTTATTTCTTTACCCTATTCTCTAAAATCAAATAACCATTGAAATGAAAAACTATTTACTTGCAGCAAAAGACCTCCTGCTGTTGTATTACTTAGTATGCTATTCTCCATACCCAAGGAGCTAAACATCAATTTATTGATGTCGTACACACAATACAAGCTGTGATTCACCTTACAGGTAAATCAAAAAGTATGGATAATATTTTGTCACTGGTTGAAAGACAATCCTATTGTTACCCATAAAAGTAGAAAATGAATAAATGACATATCTGAATATTTTCCGTAGTATACTATTTCTTCCCAAACTGTAATTTGAAATTTATTTAGTTATAGAATCATTTTTAAATAATATGCTTATTTTTTAATGTGTTTTACTTTTTTTTGGAAGTCAAGAAACACATATTCTTTGCTCTTCTGAAAATTGCAGTCTGAAGTGTGTGATGTTTTATTTTAGTATTGGACAAAATACCACTAAATATGTGTGATACTGAATGGATGGGAGACGATAACAACTTGGGAGACTACCTAAAAAATGATAATATGCAAGACTGAACATTAAAGATGAATTCTCTTGCAACTTGTCTCCAGTCGTAATAAAGAGAAATTAAGAAAATCCAAATGATATGCATACAGAATTTTGAATTTTCATTGCTTCATAAAAGGCAAATGACTAACTTCAGGTGTGTCAGAATTTTCTATGATTTTCCACTCCAAGGAGCTCAATGAATGTTCATTAACTTTTTGCTTTGAAAGCTTTGCTTCTGAGTGTTCTCTTACATGGCTTTTCATGGGACCAGTAATTGGGAAACAAATAATATAACTGTGGTTTATGGTCTCTAGAATCCAAGAAAGTATGTCTTATGATACACTAGCAAATTTTTTTAAATACATAAAAAAGCAGCTGATTCAAACTTGTTACAAGTGTCATTTTATATATATATATATATATATATATATATATATATATATATATATATTCATTTGAGGTATATACATACATATATATCTCAAATGAATAGAAATTGAAAACTATAAAACTTTTTTTACTTTATTTTCTTATTAGGACATATTTGTCATACATGTTGATCATATTCATCAAAGGTAATTTGTATTACTAAGTAATATATAATTATTTTTATTTCTATTCTTCTCCCCTCCATTCAACTTCTCTTCCCCTTCCCATTTATAAAAAAGTGTTTCATTTTTCTCCTTCCATTCTGTTTCTTACTTTTTCTTTCCTTCTTTCTCTCTCCTCCCTCCCTTTGTCCCCTTCCCATTTTAACATGTCCTTCCTAATTCCCAATATCTATCTTCCATTCTGCTCCTTATTTATCCTTTGGGTTTCTCATACTAGAGAAACAATGTGATATGTGACCTTGTGCATCTAATTAATTTCACTTAAGATTATGGTTTTGAGGTGCATCCGTTTTCCTACAAATGACTCAAGTTTATCTTTCCTTATGGAAAAATAACACTCCATTGTATAAAAATACCACATTTTATTTAACCATTTGTCTTTTGATGAGCATATTGGTTGTTTCCAAGATTTAGTCATTATAAATTGTGCTGCTATAAACACGGGTATGCATATAGCAATATAGTGTGATACTTTTAACTCTTTTGGGAAGATATCTAGAAGAAAAAGTGCTGGGTCAAATTGAATGTCTAGTTTCAGATTTTTTGAGGAATATCCATACTGATTTCTATAATGACTGTACCAGTTTGCACTCCCGTCTGCAATGGAAATGGGTTTCTTTTTCTCCACAGCCTTGCCAGCATTTATCATCTGGTATTTTCAAGATTTCTGGAGTGAGATGTAATTTCATTGTTTTAATTTTCATTTCTCTAATGACCAATGATGTTGTGAGCATTATTTCATATATTTATTTGCTGTTTGTATTTCTTCACCTGAGAAATATCTACTTATTTCAAATTCACATTGTGTCATTGGGTTTTTTAATTTGGGCGGCCTAATTTTTTTAAGTTCTTTATATATTCTAGTTGTTAGTCCTTTGTCTGAAAGGTAGCTGGTAAGAGATTTTTCCCGTTATGTGGGTTGTCCTTCACTGTGTTGGCGGTTTCCTTTGCTGTGCAAAAGCTTTTTAACTTCGTGTTATTCTAGTTGTTGATTTTTTATAATATTTCCCGTGCCATTGGCATTTTGCTCATAAATTCTTTGCCTACACATATGTCTAATACATTTTACTTATTCTATCGCCCAGCAGTTTAAGTGTTTCTATTGTTGTGTTTTTATTTTCATTGATTTGATTTTAGGTTAGTGCATGATGACAGATACACATCTATGTTCAATTTTTAGCTTGTGAGTACCAGCTTTTCCAGCACCACTTATGAAAAAGGCTATCCTTCTTTCAGTGAAGATGCTTTGCCCCTTGTCAAAGATAAGTAACTGGGTGTGTTGGAGTTGTTTCTGCTTCTTCTATTCTATTCCATTGATCCTTGGGTTTGTTTTTTGTTTGTTTGTTTCAATTTTATTGCTAGTATCATGCTGTTTTTATCATGGTATCTTTGTAGTTTTTATCTACATGGCTTTATGACCACCATGGATGGAGCAATTTGGCTCTGCCACATCCATCTAGAATGATTTTTCTGCCTTGGAGTGAGCTGGCAGACACTGAATCTCCTTAAAACATGTCTTGAATTAAACTGCCACTCTTTTAAATTTGTGGGTGTCAAGTACGGGCAAGCTACTTAGACAGAAATTTGGTGTGGGAGAAGAGGGATTATTGCTCTGATTGACTCTGATATTTAGAAGCCTTTGGAACTGGTATGAAGAAAGAATTTGGAAAAGTTTGTAGAAGCAGACTAGAGAAGCCCTAGAATGTTGTTAGCAGGGCTTTTGTGGGTGATTCTAGTTAATGCTCAGAAGACCAAAAGGCTATCAGAAATGCAGACAGTAAAGGTCAGGCTCCTGAGGTTTTGATTGGACTCCACTGGTAATTAAACCTGAGATTATGTGTGTTACTCCATGGAAGAAAACTTGTCTACATCTTGCTCATGGGCTGGGGATGTGACTACTGAGTAGCAGAGTTCTTGTCTTATGTGCACAAAGCCCTGGGTCTGACTCCCAAACCCAAAAGCAAAACAAAACAAAAATATCTTGCCCATGTTCTGAAACTGCAGGGGACTGAGATTAAAGGAAGTGGACTAATAATCTGGTGATGGAAATTTCAAGACAACCCAACATTCAGTCTTTGACATGGGTAGTGCTGACTGCTTTTATATAGACTTATAGTAAAATCCAGGGGGCAGAAGGCGGAATAGAAAACGTTGAAAAATGCAGAATTTGGCCCAGAAGGAACCATAGGTAAAGTTGGCACTAAAGGATGCATTACTTCTAAAAAGGTTAGCACCACAAAAAAGAAACCAAGTACTTTGCAAAGGAACAAGAGAAAAGATGCCTTGAAGGCATCTCATCAATCAGTGAAACCCCACTCATCACAGGCTCAAGGACTGAAAGAATGTAAACCTTTCATTTGTGAAGCAAATTCCTGGAAACCTAGTAAAGTGTTTTCTTGGATTAATTTTACTGTACCCAGCCATCCAAGCACTCAAAGGCTACCACAGCCATTGTCCAAGTGTGCTTGGATACTGTTAGAGATAGTAGCAGACATTGGAGGCATCAGGTGATGCTCGTTTTATGGACATGCAAAATGTAGGAGTTGTGGGATCAGAAAGGCTTCCATCAGATTTCAAAAAGCTAGAAGGGTGTTACATGAGACCAGCAATGAAGCCCTATGTGAGATGGAGACTCCAGGAAGTTGCAGTTGTCAGGACTGTGGAATATCTATGGAGGAAAGCAACAGCCTGAGAATGCTGTCAGCTCAAGAAAGAGGCCATGTAGACTACAATCAGCAAGGACATGAGGTGAGACAACCTTGCCCATATTGAATAAACATCTCACCAGTCTATGCCCCAGAAACTTTAACCTGGACATTTGAAAAGTACTACAATTGTTGAAACTTCCTGGAAGGGACTGTTGCATTTCCAGTTGTATGTTGAATTGTTGTATTATGTTAGGAAGAATTATGAATTTCCCATTGCTTTTATTTGGAGATTAGAGTGGTTTAAGGAAATATCTTTAGGCTTGGAAATTGACAGGAGGTGGGATGTGGCAGCCAGGGAGTACCATCAATTTGACTGGTTTTGGGACCAAACCTGTGGATGGGTGGAACATGCTTCTGGGTGCATTTGGGTGATTCACAAAGGGCTTGAGCTTGTATCTCTGTCTGATCTCTTGTCTTTTTGTTTCTGGAACTATTCCCCTGGTCTGCTTCCTAGCTGCTATGAACTAAGAACCTTGGCTCCACCACATCTTTTCCTCTAAGATGTTTCTGCCATGGAGCCAGCCAACCATGCACTGAACCCTGTGAAATTGTGAGAAAAACTGAACCTCTCTCCTTCACTTTATGGGTTTCAGGTATTGTGTCCCAGTGATGAGAAAGTTGACTATTACATGGTAGTAAAAATACACTGTTTTGGAAATTAGGAATTATGGCTCAGGTAATGACTTTATTTGGTGTCACTTGTCAAAATTGTTTAGTTATCTGAACATCAACTTCTTCCTATTGGTATTTAATTTGCATAATGGAAAATTTTTAGCAAAGGACAAGAACTTCACAGGCAGAATGAGAACTGAATTTTATTTTTCTGAACTAAACAATTCTGAGAACAGCCATACTGTATTCTTCCTGAATTAAAACATTCTGGGGCAAGACATACTATTCTAACATTGTGATAGACTAAACAATTCAGATTCTTTATCCGGGAAAAATTATTTTAGGAAAATAATATTGTAAACCAAGTGAAATTGCTTATCAAGGCAAACAAGTTTGCAATGCAAACAGTTTTCTGTCTAAATTACAAAGCTATTACATCTTAAACTCCTAACCAATTCTCTGCCTTGCAAAATCCACTTTAAAATCATCTGGCTTTGGCCTGTAGCCTTAGTATTATCCTCTCCTACTGTCCTCTTCCTGAAACTATTGATACTATCTCCAATTGGCATACTGTGCTTCCTTCCTGAAACAAGCCTAATAAATGTATATACTTTAGTTCAAAAGGGTCTCTGATGATCTGGGAAAGTTTTATGGTGGGAGGTTTAGAGGCTAAATCTAGAGAATTAAAAATAGATCATCTGTCTTTGTCACACACAGAAAAGGAATTTTGCAATTGCTTCATTTAGTGTATTGATATATTTTTCTCTTTTAAGTTCTTGGCACAAAAACATAAACATAATTTGTAAGTATTCACCTATACATACTAGGATACTCCTTATAAGTGTTGACTCCTTGAAGTCTTCCTCTGCATACTATTTAAAAAAGAGAAGATCTCTAGCCAGGCGTGGTGGTGCACGCCTTTAATCCCAGCACTCGGGAGGCTGAGGTAGGAGGAGCGCTGTGAGTTCGAGGCCGGCTTGGGCTACAACGCGAGTGCAAGGCTGGCCTGAGCTGCATAGTGCAACCCTGCCTTAAAAAACTAGGGCCGGGAGTTTGGCTCAGTGGCTTAAGCGCCTGCCCTGGCAGGTGTGAGGTTGTGAGTTCGATCCCCGGTGTCGCAAAAAAACAAAACAAAAAAAATCTCATATTTTAAAAGTGTTATATTTCCAGAAGTAATACCTAAATACAAATGTTGAGATACATTTTTGTAATTTAAAATATGAGTTACAAAATGGTCTAGCAATATTTGATCTGAGAGGATTTAGTGCTCAGTTCTCATATGAAGACTGGCTTCACAAACTACATGGAAACTAAAGCAGTGCTAGTTGGTATGATTCATTTTGTTTAACTGTCTTTTTCTTCTAAGGTAGTATTCACATTAAGTTTATCATCTCCATTATTCAGATTAAGAATATGTTATGGCTGTGTCTAGATGTGTCCCCAAAGCCTCATGCAGTCATAGTGTTTTTCAGAGGTAGTTGAATCTAGAGCATGTGATTGATTCATAGTGCAATTCTGGGATTCAGGGTGCTGGTATTAAGGGTGGGTGATTGATGAATCCATCCACTGATTGCATTGGTGCTGTGAATCCTGGTAGACTGGATACAATATAAAGGACAGAAAGAGGCTTATCTCATTCTCTCTTCTTGCTTTTTCCGTACTCTGCCATCATGAACTGTTGCTGCTCAGCCATGTGCCACGCTGCCTTTGAACCAGCCCATAATGAACTGAAACCCCTACAAACTGTAAGCTAAATAAACCTTTATTCCCTTTGACTTCAGGTGTCTGGTATTTTGTTTCAGCAATGAGAGAAAAATGACTAAGACAGCAGATAATTGCAAAACTTCACCTAGTAAATCTGATGACATAGTTTGTTACTGAAAAAGAAAAACAGACTCGAAAGCAGCTTGACAACAAATAGAATAGTGATCACAAGGCTTATTTTTTGACTATGGAAAGTATGGAAAGACAGAAATAAACAAGAAATTGAATAAATTGGAAATGTGATCATTCTTTTCCCCGTTCACTTCAATGATGTTTCTGTACTGCTGCTCAGTTATCAAATGCTAACAATTTGTTCTAAGTTATTTGGACTGACCAGGAGTTTTTGATTGATTGCGAGAAGTGGAAGCTTTTATTGATTTTAATACTGAGGAAAAAAATGAAAAACCTCCCAATTTGTTAGGAACAAAATGACGGCTTCTGTGGAGAGCAAGAAATGGAAGAGCCTTCTATAAGTTTTTCTTGTTTGGGTTCTGATGACTTTTCCTACTGTTATTAATAGTAGGAAGAGTAAGCTAAGGGAATAAGTTTGTGAAATTTTCAAGGGGGAAGTATAATTGCTTTATAGTTTAGGAGATGCTACACAGATGCTTCAGATTTTTTTATTTTAAGGGTTATTGATTGAGTTACAGTATTTTGAGATGTGAACATGCAGTTTTCCGTTGATACCCAATTTGAATACATGACTACTTTAAGAGGCATACATTTTGTTCTCAGAGAAGCAGAGGTGTTAGAAGTAATTCCATATTGCTCTCATCTGGGTTGCTGGCACCAAGACCTTGTGAGTTATGGGCACAACTCTAACCCAGGCCAGCTTTATCTGCTGTCATTTCCTTTGAAAACTAAAGACTACAGCTTTAGATGCCACTCTGGATAGGTACAGAAGAATCTGGTTCACCGTATTCATTTGGACTAGTAAAATCTGTGCCTCCAACTTCAGGAGGGTTCCTTAGGGTCGGGTTTCATAGGAGGAATAGCAGGAAAAGGAAATAATTTTATTTTTCATTCAAATAAGTGCCAAGGAAAGTCTAGAGAGAGAGGTTTGCCAAATTGATTTGGACATTCATAATTATTTATTGTGCTTCACATGGTCAGTTAATCTTGGCTACTTATACTCCTTTCAGAATTATAGAACCCAAATAACTCTGATGAAAGTCACGAAGAATGGTTTCAGGAACCAAACAAACCCAAGGATAAGGTCATGAAAGTTTGTGCTTGCCTTGCTGTGCTTGTTATTCTTCTGTGTAAAAATATCTAATCTGATTTATCAACATGATGTGGACACAAAATATAATCTCTGAATTTGCAAAACAGATTTAAAACACCCTTACTTTTCACCACTTTTATTAGCAAATTGTTTACCTGCTAGTTGGTGACAAATTAGAGAATAATGCCAGGCACATACATAGCAGGTTTACACCTGACTATTATTACTAGTACAGATTTTTAAGTGGCCCATATATAAATCTGTAACCCTAAGGAGACATGAGAAGCAATCTGTTAGCATGACATCAGTGACTTACAAGACTGTACTTTGGAAGTTCTCTTGATTTTTTTGGAAGAAAAGGAAAGTCCTAGGAAAATGAACTCCTGTATTCTGGTCCTCATTCTGCTAAACTGAACATGTGACCTTGTTTGGACTTCTCCTTTCCTATTTAAAAAATAGACCATTTATGGAACTTTTAATTTTGTTTGTATAATTCACATCTTTGTGTATGTGGTTAATATCAGCATTCTGTGTTGGGCTAATATGGTTCCTTCTCCTGATGATTTCTTACATTGACTTCGAAGGTTTAGTATTTTTCTGCTACATTCCACAGAATCAGTGGTGACCTCTAAGCAGGCTATATTAATATAATGATAAAAAACAACATATGTATAAATATATACAATTGTTCCTTATCATTGCAGATTTTGTATTTCCAAATGTGACAACTCACTACAATTTATTTGTGATGCCAAAATTCATACTCATGAACATGCAGAGAAGAGCAAAACTTGTCTCCTGACTGACATATAGCCAACTAAGGACATATACGGCAATGCTTTGCATTACTTCACCTACCACACTGTAAACAAGCAGTTTGTTCATGATGTATGTAGTGTTTTATTTCTTGCATTTTTGTGCTTTCTGTGATGCTATTGATATTTAAAATAACCTCATAGCATTGAATTGAAGTGCTGCCCAGTGTTTAATTTAAGAGGGCTGTGATGTGCCCAATGAAAACAACCTGTGCATATTTGTACATATGCTATTCACATCTAGATGTTGGAAATAGTCCATTAGATTTTGGAGATAGTCCATACCTTTTTATAGGCATGAGCTATAGCGTTGTTAGTCGTGAGTTCAATGTCAACAAACCAATATTATGCATATTTAAAGTAACTTTAAACAGAAATCTACATAAAACAAAGTTGTATAATGAAGATCCTGAGACCAAAATCTCTCAGGAACAAAACTGAGTGACTTTATAAAACAAAATTGGTCTGGAATAATGAAAATCAATTTTACATAGAGGAGCCATCAAGTTGGGTGTCTGTGTATGTGGGTATGTGTTTCTCAGAAATAAGTCCTTAATTTTTTTATACTTTTCCTTCAGGTTATTGGGATAGTATGAAAGAAGGTCCAGAAATTTTGTTTGTAAAATCTATGTGGTAACACACAATAAGAATTGAAATCTATCTACTGTTAGCCTGGTTATGAATTCATATTATTTATTTTCATCATATAGAACATGTAATTTATGCACACATTAGATGGCATGATGTTCAATCATAGATAATGTTTTTCATTATGCACGAATGTATGCTAAGCGGCATTAGGAAACATAGTACGGATCATGTTAATTTATGCTGAATAATGTACAGCTGACAGTCTAGCAACAATTTTCTTGATTTTACATCATAAAAAATTTCCCACAGGAGTTTCCATGGTTGTACTGAAAGATGCACACCTTTATATCCTAGTGACATTTCGTCTAGCTTAGCAGGTTTGTACAATTATTAAAGTTATTATTTTAAAATTGTGAAACCTTACTAACCATGGCAAATTGTGGGTTTATAATTTTAAGTTCGTGATGAAAACATCCTTTTCTCCATTCTCTATTCTACAAATATCATGAACTGTCTAATATAGTGAATAATTTGAGGAGGATATCAGCCTGGAGAATGTAGGAAGTAGCTTCTGGGATACCAAGATATTGCCCACAGTTTCATCTCCCTAAAGAGATGAGAAGTTTATATGATTCCATTTTTTGAATCACTGCTCTATTCACATATACTGTCTAGTTTTACTCAGAACTCATAAAATTTCACTGGCTTTTACTTATTGGTACTATTCTACAATCTTTTTAATTATTTTCCTTGACTAGGCATTGTTTCAAATTTGTGCTTATGTTATTTATGCTTAGATATTGGAAATGGTACATACATCTTTAGTGGAAAAGTTTGAATACTTTAGACAGAGCATCAGTGTCCAATATAATGTGCATAGATTTTTATGCCTTGCACTTATAGTCACTGAATATAATTATGTTTGAGTTCTTGTTTAATTTTACTAACTTTTTTATAAAAGTATTTTTATATGTCACCAGTATTTATGTAAGTGGGTATCAATTTTTCCATGATCCACTTGGCATTATACTTTAAAAAGGTAAGCAAGTTAAGTAATTTAGTAATTTTAAAATGGTTTAATCACTCTTAAGTAAAATACATTTGCATCATTATCTAAATTATCTCGATTTGAAATGTAAATCTATTGTTAAAAAATGTCATAACTAAAAACCTTCTTGAGATTGACATCCTAGCATACACATTGAGCATTTAAATTATACTCAAAATACTAAAAACAGATTTCAAAGAAATCTTTCAGTAATTAGGCCACTTCTCTTCATTTTCTACAGTTAACACTTGCTAGTGAATTTTAGGGAGGCAAAATATTAATTCCAGAGCACATGTGATAGGCCAGTAAATAGTGCTACATAAAAGCTTCAAGGGAATGCCACTGTCATCTCTAGCTATGACTAACAATGAGTGGGAAATGCAGTTTTGGGGAAGTTTCAATATCTAAGAAACTTTGGTGTTATTAAATGGTAAGCTTATGATATACGATAATATTTAGGATATTTTTCAGAAAGCATTTTGTTTTCACTTTAAAAACATTCAATCATAGCTCAGTGATGGTGTGGAACTTGCTGTCTGACCTCAAGAGTTTCTTTATGTCAATGGGGATTGCTCAACGATATCTCAGTAGGCAAGGCTTTTAGTTTAAAGACATGGTTGCCAGTTCAATAATGTGATAAGTACTTTTTAAGATCTATGCACATTTTTAATAATGCATGCTTTTATAATATGACATAAAGACACTAAGTTACTGCCACCAGAAGATATAAAAAAATACTATACATCTATTTTTTTTTAAAAAAAGACAAACTAAAAAAATCACTGGTTATTTTAAATCTGTATTATTTTATTCTTGATTGCATGTATGACATTTTAGGGACAAATCATTACAACATATGTCTTCTTTGTTTATTTTTTCTTTTCTTTTTTTTTCCTTTGGTTTTTTGAAATCAAAAATGTAGCCCAGCCTACCTAGAACTTATGATGATCCTCCTGCTTCAATCTCCCAAGTGCTGGGATTACAGGCATGTACCACCACACCTAGCTCACAATATCTATCTTCTAAAGAGACAGAGACGTTTTTAAAATATAGATATTCTGCTGGTTCACTAAATGCAAAATGCAAAATGTGTATTTTTATCATTCCTACTCTCTGTCGTGAATTACTAGCTTCGCAGCATTAGAATACAGAAAATCTCCATTTAGTTAGTTAGTTAGGGTTCATATTCTTATTTGTTATGTTTCTGTTCTGACAGAGGACTAGGAGGAGCAATTTTTTTAATTCAAAGATTGAAATAAATCTAACATGGACAGTAATGTTTAATAAGTTGTCATTACTGACATGCTTTATGTTTTAATGAACTTACGCAGAATATAATCGTGCAAATAATAACTACATAATGCTTTTCTAGTTACCCAGTATTTTATTAAGTCATACTCTTTTCCTAAACATGTAATGGGATAAATAAGTTTATAGGACATTTGTAAAATTTTTTCGCATCAAATTAATCTAAATTTGAAAAGCTATAATTTTCATAGTTATTATGATTGAAATCAAATAAGATCTGACATAACATAAAAGCAGAAATATTTTAAGATGTCACAGGACTGAATAGGCATTTCTACTAGAAATGTTTAAATAAACATTAAAAACATAGTATACTCACACATATTTTCATAACCCTAAACAAACATACAAATAAAGTTTGGCTATCTCACCATATGGCATTGAAAAAAGGTATCCAGCGGTTAATATGCTTTAACATGATAAAATCTGACATAGCCATCTATGGTGGCATACACCTGTAACCCAACCACTTGGGGAGGCTGGAGCAGGCACATCTCCAGTTCAAGCTCAACTTGGGTATACTGTGTCCCAAAAATAAATTAAAAAAAATAAAAACAAAGAACTGAATATTTAGCTCAGTGTGTGGTCTCAGGGTTCAATCCCTCAGACCACAAAACAAAAACACAATAAACCCTCATCTTAGGGGGAAAAGCAGTGACAATAAATGGTGAGGTGGTAAGTAACCTTAATAACAGAGAGTAAATAAAAAATATTCAGCAATCTGACATTTTACAATGTATGCCATATTGTTAAAATCTCAATGAATAACAATTTAAGGCTTCAAAACATAAGAGAGTACAAACTTTCATTCACATGACAATAGGAATTGCATCTTCCCTTGGTTTAATTATAAGGTTTTAAATGTACCTAAGGTTTTTAGTGGTCAGATGGTGTAATTATTTACTATTAACATAGCACATTTGAGTTAAGAACAAAGGGAATAAAGTGAAGCAAAAAGTTTACATTAAAAATATCATTCTCGTGATGTGTAGGTTAGGAAGCAGAGATGGATGAAAATTGAGGTCATAGTAGAAGAGCACAAAACCTGAAGTACTAGACCTGCTGTCATTATATGTCTATATTTACTGAAGATGCGGTTTTTAAAAACTTACACTGTGAGTCAATTGGGAAGCAATTTTGAGTTTCATCTAATACCACAGAAACATGTCAATACCCATCAAGGAAATGCACGCTGAGTAGTTGCTTTCATTGAATTTTTATTTGAAAACACTTTATAAGCACAGGCAGGCTTTTTATAATACCTTCATTAAATAGGTCTAGAATATCAATAAGTAGCTTTGAGTTCCATTTACAAAAGACTATAAGGCAAAATCTGATGTGACTGAAAAGGAAGATAGACTAACCCCCTATAATAATTAAAATGTCAATATCTACCTCTTTGAAGTTGGTAGAACAAATAGATATAAAAACAATAAGGGTATTCAAAATCTTAAGATACTGTCAACAAAATTGATCTATATGATATTTGCATAATATATCATCTATGGATAATGGAGTCATATTATTTCAACTATACATAAACAATGACCTGGAAAGACTACACTTAGTAATTTATTTTATGAAAGCAGCATGCACTGCTCTAGTTCCACAACTCATGAAAGACATTACAAGAAAGGTCCAGATGTATCTCTCACTAAAATTGACACAAAAATCTCAACAAAATGTAGCAAATCAAACCTGAAAATATATATAGAAAATGAATATATATCAAATGAGCTCAATGTTCAAATTAGAAAACATAACTCACCATGTTAACAGTTAAGAAAAATAATCATTTCAATATCTTTTTAAAAACTCCTATCTATTAATGAAATATTTCTTCTGTGAATAGAAAGCAATATGTTTAATATGATAAAGGGCATCTATAAAAATTAGAGCTCATGTTTACTTATAATAGGTTGGGCAATTTCATCCAACATTTGGAAGCAAGGGAAGGATGCAAACAACTTTATCAGTCCTATTCACTAGCACACAGTGTGCAAAAGGTCAAGAAATACAAATAAAAGTTATGCAGACAGCATTGTATCTATTTGTAGACACCTACTGAGTGCAAAATTCTAGGCTATCTACAAAAACATTGCTGTATCCAATAAAGAGGTTTAATAAGGTTGTAGAATATAAGATCAATACACAAAATCGTTTTATTTTTATACATTAATAACAAACAATTAGAAATTAAGATTACCAGATTGGTACAATTTAAATTTGCACCAAAATAAAAGTGACATAAACGTGCATAATGCAATAGTAGGATCTGAAAGTGAAAACTACAAAAAAAATTGATCATTAATTTTAAAAGATCACAAAAATGGAGGTACACATCATGTTCATGGTTTGGAAGATGTGATATCAATAAGATGTCAGTTCCTCTCAAACTGATCTATACATTTACAGCATTCTTAATCAAAGTATCAACAGAAAATTGTTTTATAGAAATCAATATGTTGATTTGAAAATATATAAAGTTCGAAAAAACAGAAAAGTTAAAACAATTTTGAAAATAAGTAAAGAAATATGGCGAACACACACTACTGATTTTGGGATTACTACAATGTCAATACAACTAGTATTTTTAAAAGAAGAAGAAATTTGAACCCAAACATGAACAGAAAGAAGATGATATAAAGACTCAGGGAGAAGATGATCTCTTCTACCATACAAGGAGAGAGACCTGGAGCACATCGTTCCTTCACAGCCCTCAGAAGGCCAAAGTGGCCTTCCAGCACTTTTATTTTAGATTTCCAACCTACAAAAGTGTTAGAAAATGCTTCTGTTGTTTAAGCCACTCAGTATTTATTATTTTGCTATAGCAGCCCTAGCAAAGTAGCACAGGGCCATGATGATGAGGTGTTCCTATTTGTGTCTGTCTGTTCTTAATCTTATCATTTAAATGCTCCTTATCCCCTGTCATTCTAGAAGTTCCTTTAAGCTTTGGGCCACAGCTTTCTTTTTCAGAGTTTTATCCTCAGGCTCTAACTCAATATCTGTTCTATAATAATTTCTAAAAATAATATAAATAAAGTAACTGTATAAGTGACATGTTACATAATTTTTAGTAATTTTAATGGGCAAAATCTGAATATTGCCAAATGGAAAGAAAACAGTTATAGAGAATATGTAAGCAAAATACTGCCTTAAGAATAGTTTGACTAGCCGGGCATGGTGGCGCACACCTTTAATCCCAGCACTCGGGAGGCTGAGGTAGGCGGAGCGTTGTGAGTTCAAGGCCGGCTTGGGCTACAATGCGATCACAAGGCCGGCCTGAGCTACATAGTGCAACCCTGCCTCAAAAACCAGGGCTGGGAGTTTGGCTCAGTGGCTTAAGCACCTGCCCTGGTAGGTGCGAGGTTATGAGTTCGATCCCCGGTGCCACACACACACACAAAAAAAAGAATAGTTTGACTGCCATATACAAAGTATGAGTAAAACATAAGATTTTAAAATTTTTAAAAATTTATTATAGTAAAAGATAAAAATGCCTCTTAAAAATACTCCCTCTTGCTATGAACACACCTTCTGAAGTGGTTATGGAAGTCATTTTTTGTGAATGGCTTTAATTGAGCTATTGTAGCTGCCTCAGTATCCTGAAGTGATTCATAATGTTTACAGGATTTTTTTTTTTAAATAACCACATTACGGTGTGTCCTTATCCACCTTGTATACTAGATCTGGCACTGTGCAATTTTGGGTTCCTCCTTAAAGTTAAAATGATCATGAAAGATATATATTGACTAAATATTTTCCATGTATATGTTAATTACTAAAAAATGTATTGAAAATAATGGATTGGACAGCTTCATAAATTTTAGGAAAGAGTCATTAGTCATCGACAAGGCTCTTGGGGACTGGGAAGCTGCATCCAGAGGCCCACCCACATCCGAACACCATCTCTGAGGCCTGTGGGAACTGGAGTCTGTGCCAAGCAACCTGTAGTTATCTAGAAACCCTCGGTGAGGTTCTTAGAGACTGGGAAACTGTACCCAAAGACCTGCCCACACCCGGACAGCATCCCTGAGGCCTGCAGGGACCAGGACTTTGTGTTCAGCAACCAGCAGTCATCTATGAACCCTCAGTGAGCCTCTTGGGGACTGGGAAGCTGAACCCAGAGGATCACCCACACCTGGACAGCATCTCTGAGGACCATGGTGATTGTGAGTCTTCAACCAAGGTCCTGTAGTCATCTGGGAACCCTCAGCAAGACTCTTGGGGACTGGGAAGCTGTGCTGAGAGGTCCACACACACCTTGGACAGCATCTCTGAGGCCCAGAGGAAACAGGAGTGTGCACCCAGCAATCCACAGTCAACTAGGAACACGTGGTGAGGCTTTTGGGGACTGGGAAACTGTGCCCAGGGGCCTGTGCATACCAAACACCATCTCTGAGACCCATGGGGAATGGGAGTCTGTGCCTAGCAACCCACAGCCATTCAGGAGCTCTTGGGACTGGAAGCCTCTGTCCAGCAACTCACAGTCATCTGGAAACTTTTCATGAGGCCTGCTAGGACTGGGAGTCTGCACACAATGGACCATCCACACATGGGAACCATCTCTGTGGCCAGAAGGGACTGGAAATCTATGCCCAGCAATCTGCAGGCATCCAGAAGCCCTCAGTGAAACCTTTGGGGACTGATTGTCTAGTCCAATGACCTGGACTAGACAGCAACCCTCAGTGAGGCCCACTGCCTGACAGCCCACCAGAACAGGAAGCAACTAGGTCTTGTTATCTGGTTGATTCAGAGGAACACAGGAAAATGCCAAAAGGAAAGAATAGAATGCAATCTCAAACTTCCAGCCAATACAGATCAAGTCCACGAGACATAGACAAGGATGAATTTGGAAATCACACACCTGAAATCTCTGAAATAATAACAAGGGAAGTAAAGAAACAACTCCAGGAAGCTGTAAAGGAAAACAGATAAAAAATAATAGCTCAGGTAAAAACAGAAATGATAAACATAATGAAAGAATTTGTGAATTTATCCAAAGAAGACATAGATTAAAAAAAAATTGAGAAACATAGGAAAGTGATGTAAACCTCGAATGAACAATACAGGAAACAATTAGAATACATGAAACAGATTTAAGGAGATATCCAGAAAAACAAAAATTCCATTGGAAACTAGCAAAACCACATGAATGAAACTGAGGATAGGCTCTCAGACCTCAAACACATGATTGTGACTAGTGATCATGAAAAGAAACAACACTTACAAATAACATGGAATCAGGAAATAGCAATTTAAGAGCTGCAAGATGATGCAAAGAAAAGCAACATAATTCTGATCGGGGTCAACAAAAAGGGAAACAATGCAAATGACATAAAAAGACTATTTACAGACAGACTAGCAGAAAGTATCCCAAACATGGGAGAAGAACCTGACATGCAGATAAGCGAGGCACATAGTACTCCAATTAGCCATAAACAAAATAAATCAACACCTTGATGTATAATAATCAAGATCCCAGAAATTCATCAAAAGGACAGAAAATTAAAAGCCACTAAAGAAACGAAACATCACCTATAAAGGGAAGTCTATCAGAATCATGGCAGACTTCTCAACACAAACCATCGAGTAAACAAGAGCATGGAGTGAAGTATTTCAAGTACTGAAAGAAAACAACTTCCAGTTCAGACTGATGTACCTTGCAAATCTATCTTTCAAAATCAATGGAGAAATAAGATACTTCCATAACAAAGAACAACTGAAAAACTTCATGATAACCCAACCAATCTTACAAAGAGTACTGAAAGGTATTCTAGAAAGAGGCAGAAATGATCACAGCTCCAAGAAAAACAATAGAAAGAACAAGCAACCAACAAGCATGACAAGCAGTTAAACAGAGGGGTAAAAGTAGGGAACCAACAACAAAAAGATAACCTGACAAAGATAAGCCAACATATATCAACTATAAGCATTAATGTAAGTGGTCTTAACTCACCAATCAAAAGAAATATACTGGCAGCATGGATTGAAAAACAAAAATCCAACACTATGCTGTGTATAAGAAACATATTTAACTCAAAAGGAATTTATAGACTGGAAGTCAAAGGAAGGAAAACAATATTCCATGCAAAAGGAATCCAGAAAAAAGCAGGGGTAGAAATTCTGTTTGCAGATAGTGTGAACTTCAAATCAAGAATGATTAAAAGAGATAAGAAAGTTCACTACATACTGGTTAGGGAAAAACTTCAAGACAAAGATATAACAATCATAAATATATATGCACCAAATATGGGAGCACCCAGCTATGTAATACAAATATTAATAGACATGAAAAATCAAGCAAACAATTAATACAATATTAATGAGGGATTTTAACACTTCATTGTCACAAAGAGACGGATCAACCACACAAAAAATAAGCAAAAAAATAATAGAAGTGAATCAAAATTGTGAACCAATGGACTTAGTAAATATGTACAGAGTATTCCACACAACATTAGACTATACATTTCTCAGCTGCACTTGGGACACTCTCTAAAGGAGACCATATGCTAACCCATAGAACATGCTTAAGTAAATGCAAAAAATCAAAATTTTCCCATGCATATTATCTGACCATAGTGCCATGTAATTAGAAATTAATGACAAAAGAACTTGCAAAAACTTCATAAACACATGGAAACTAAATAATACCCTCCTGAATAATCAGTGGGTAAAAAGGAAACTAAAGGAGAAACTAAACATTACCTACAAGCAAACAAAAATGAAAATAACAGCACCCGAGTCACACAATGAAAACAGTTCTCACAAGGAAATTTATTGTGGTGAATTCTCACATCAGGAAAACAGAACAACCACAGATAAACAACCTGATGCTGCACCTAAAATATCTAGAAAAAGAACAAGTGAAACCCAAAGAAGGGAGGAAATCATAAAGATCAGAGCAGAAATTAATGCAACTGATACTAAGAAAACAATATAAAGAATTAATGAATCAAAGAGTTGGTTCTTTGAAAGGAAAAATAAAATTGATAAACCCTTAGCCAACCTTATCAACAAAAGGAAAGAAAAAACTCAAATTCATGCAATAAGGAATGAAAATGTTGAAATCACTACAGATCCTGTGGAAATACAAAAGATCATCAATACCCAATTCAAAACCCTTACTCTCATAGATTTGATACCACAGAAGAAACTGACAGGTTCCTAGAAGCATATGAATTACCAAAGCTGGATGAGGAAGATATAAAATTACTGAATAACCCAATTTCAGTTAATGAAATTGAAAATGTAATTAGAACCTTACCAACAAGAAAAGCCCAAGTCCTGATGGAACCACTGCTGAATTCTATAAGAAATTTAGATTTAATGCCAACACTCCTCAAACTCTTGAATGAAATTGAAAAGGAAGCAATTCTCCCTAATTTCTGGAAACAAGTATGACCCTAATAGCAAAGCCAGAGATAGATCCAATCAAAAAAGAGAACTATGGGCAATCTTCCTAATGAACAGAAATCCTCAATAAAATACTGGCAAACAGAATGTAGCAAATCATCAAGAAGATTATATGCCACAACCAAGTGGGATCCACCTCAGGAACACAGGGATGATTCAATATACACAAATCAATAAATGTAATACACCATATCAACAAAGCCAACGAAAAGAATCACATGATCATCTCAGTAGATACAGAAAAAGCTTTTGATAGAGCCCAACACTCATTTATGTTAAAAATTCAACAGAAAATCAGTATAGATTGTCTTTACCTTAGTCTGATAAAAGACATATACAATAAACGAACAGCCAGCATCTTACTAAATGGACAAAAACTGAAACCTTTGAACTTAAAATCAGGAACAGAACAAGGATAACAACTATCACCACTTTTATTCAATGTAGTTCTGGAAACACTAGCCAGAGCAATTAGACAAGAGAGAGAAATAAAAGAAATGATAGGGAAGGAAGAAGCTAAATTATCATTATTTGCAGATGCCATCATACTCTACACAAAAGATCCCCCAAACTCCACCGACTTCTAGACTTACTAAGCAAATTCAGCAGCATAGCTGGGTACAAAGTCAATACTCAAAAGTCAATAGCATTCCTTTACACAAACAGCAAACTCATCGAGAGAGAAATGTTGGAAATCACATCCTTCACTATAGCACTCAAAAAATGAAATACTTAGGAATCTATCTAACAAAGGAAATAAAAGATCTATACATTGAAAATTACATTACTCTGAAAAAAGAAATCGAAGAGTATTTCAGAAAATGGAAAGACTTCCCTTGTACATGGATAAGAAAAGCCAACATTGTGAAAATGGCCATTCTCCCAAAATTGCTATACAGATTTAAAGCAATTCTAATCAAAATACCATTAGCATACATCTAAAATCTAGAGAAATCATTCCTAAAATTAATATGGAACCATAGGAGACCTAGAATTGCAAACATAATTCTGGGCAACAAGGGCAAAGGCATAGACTTCATAATTCCTGACTTAAAATTATACTGCAAAGCTATTGTGATAAAATCAGCAGGGTACTGGAATAAAAACAGACCTAAAGTTCAATGGAGTAGATAAGAAGATACAGCCACAACTTCAAACACACTCAACCACCTTATTTTTGACAAAGGGGCCAAATAAGTTCACTGGAAGAAAACCTCTTTAATAAGTTATGCTGGAAAAACTGGCTTTCCATATGCCAAAAATTAAAACTAAATCCATATCTATCACCATACACTAAACTAAAGTCAAAAATGGATCAAAGATCTAAGTGTTAAAACAAAAACACTAAATCTGCTGGAAGACAAAGTAGGTAGAAATCTTGAAGACACAGGGGTAGGTAGAGAGTTCATGAACAAAAATCAAACTGCATGGGAAATACTTCCCAGAATCAACAACTGGGATCTCATCTTATTAAAGTTTTTGCATGTTGAAAGAAATCTCCGCTGAGTGAAAGAAAACCCCATACCTGAGAAAAAATTTTGGCCAACTCTCCCTCAGACAAAGGACTTCTATCTAGAGCATATAAAGAATTAAAAGAGATCAGGGTCCCAAAATTCAAAGACCCAATCCAAAAATGGGCATCTGAGATGAATATGCACTTCTCAGATGAAGAAATACAAGTTCCAAATAAGTATATGAAAAAATGTTCAACATCATTGGTCATTAGAGGAATGCAAATTAAAACAATGCTGAGATTCTATCTCACTCCAGAAAGAATAGCCAAGATCAAGAAATCAACCAATAACAAATTCTGGAGGGGCTGTGGGGGAAAAGGAACTCTTCTCCATTTTTGGTGGGACTGTAGGCTGGTGCACCCACTGTGGAAATCAGTGTGGAGGTTCCTCAAAAATCTAGGATCAGAGGTCCCATTTGACCCAGCTATCTAGTTTCTGGGCATTTTCCCAGAAGAAGTGAAAACATCATAGCACAGTGATTTATGTGCACCCATGTTTATAGTAGCACAAGTTTTAACAGCTGAATCTTGAAAACAGCCCAAATGCCCATCAGCCAATGAATGGATTAAAAAGATGTGGTATTTTATACTAAGGAGTACAACTCAGTTATAAAGAAGGATTGCAGAGAGGCTTTTATATGTAAATGGATGAGACTTGAGATCAAACTCATAAGTAAAACAAATCAGACTCACATGTGAAAATACCATATTGTCTCCCTAGTATAACTTAAAATGTAAATAAGATCCAAAGTGTATAATAGATGTTGTGAAAGGGTAAAAACCTGCTAAATGGGGAAAAATAACTAGGGTTGGGGAAGGAGAAAAGAAGAGAAAAGGAAAAAAATGTAAATTTGTTTATAGATGCATAAAATAGATAAGATGATTATATTACTAATGCTATTAGTTCTTGGAAAAGAAAAGTTAATATTCATTTATTAGATCAATTTGTCTGTCTATATCTGGTTATCTAAGCAACTCTTTTGAAGATAACAGTACGCAGTATTTCAGCCATTGTTAAATTCCTGTCATCTTGTTTTGAAAGCAAATATTCTTATTTTTTTGGTCTTTTGTTGTTCTTGTAGTTGCTGTTTATATGTCTCTTGCTTTTTGTTTTTCTTTTCTGTGTTTCTTTTTCCTCTGTTTAAAATAAAATTTTAAAAATGTTTTAAAAAGATGCTAAAAAATAAAGTTTAGGAAAGTAATTCTCTTTAAATATTTGATAAAAATAATGATATGTAATATTTTGCTAGAATAGTTCTGTACTGGGTAAATATGAAAAACTAAATATATTCAAAATTCACATTTATGTATTAGAGTTTTAAACTATGCTATAGTAAAAATACAAATAACATAGCTTTTAGAAGACTATTTTATTAAAGCAATTAATCTGGTTGTTTTACTTGTGCATTGAATGTTTTGCAATTGAGTAGTTACTGTAATTATGTCATTACAATAATTATGCAATTACTCTATGTAATTATATCATTTAATTATATAAGTATGCTTACAGGAATTAGTTGTATAATTAGAACATGTAATTATATAGTAATATAGAAAACTATATTTTAAAACACATTAAGCTGAATATATTGGCCTATTACAAATTATGATGTTCGAAATATTAAGATTGCTTATCATGTGTAAAATTTTCTTAGACATTTTATTTTGAACTGATTGCACTGTTAATAAAGTCTACATTCCCTTCATTCAGATATCCCTTTCAAGTTTTCCAACTGTTCTACTTATGCTCTCTTTTGCAGAACAATCTAATGCAGGAACATGTATTGCACTTAAGACTATCACATCCCTTTAGACTCCTTTAATATCTATAACCTGTCATAGTCTATCACTTGTGTTTCTCTGTTACTCCACACTTATTTTTCCTATGTCCATATATCTATTGAAAACCATGATTTCACATTGACACTCCTGGTTTCAGTTTAAAAATTGACGGCTCGTATCTCCTTTTTCATATTTCTAACTATGAAAACTTGAGAAACATGACACTCAGTATTCTTAAATATGTTCTTACTCATACGTAGAACAACCATTCAGTCTTTTTTTGCCTCTATGATCTTCCTGGTATTTACTAATTTTTTCATTGCAAAATCTCTCTTTATTTCATGTGAATTATTCTGAAAGTAGAGGTACTCTTGACATTTGGAGATGTCATTCAGTATTTTACTTATACTTGCTAGTTAATAAAAGTTCATCTATGTGTTGCTTGAAAATTTTATTGTTATGATGGTTCCCAAATGATGATTTTTGTAATTCTCTACATTAAACAGCATTCCTTTGTGAGAGCTTTGTGTTATTCATTATTTTATCTACATCTATATAATTTCACAGTTTATTTGATGCTGTTAAATATTGAATGTAATAATATCCATCATATTTATTATTTGATATTCAGGTTACCTCAGATTTGGCAAGCTTATCTCAGATTTGGCAAGTATGTGTTCATGAAAGTTGATTTCTATTAATTTTGACACATTTCCATCATTTTTGAGCACTTCCTTAATTTTTATCACAGTAGTAATTTTCAGATTCATCTTGTGCTTTGCCTATCTACTCAGTAATTTAAGTATTTCTTGTGGAAACTCTGTTTTCTTTTCATGGAGACTGGTATTTGGAAACTGAAGTCTTGTTGCCAGCTTTAGTCATGGAGTGTTGCTATCCCCAACTTATCTCAACAAAGCCAGGAAAAGCACATACAGTCTTACAAACACAATTTATATGCATACACATGTACACAAATTCATTACAATGTATTTTGTATTTACATTTATTTATATATTAATGTGTCTTAGATGTTTTCCTCATTGTTGATACAAAATATCCAAACGATATAAATCTGTATATATGTATATGTATGATAACTAAAATGAACACACTGCTGAATGTATTCATTATTGAGAAAGAACAATTAATACTCACATGATTAGATCAATTTTACATGTCTATATTTGTTAAGTAACCATTTTAAAGATCACAATACGCAATATTGCAACCATTGTCAAGTTTCTATCATCCTGTTTTGTAAACCTGCAATGTTACTGCTGTGCATTTACTCTAGTCATTTGTTTGTCTCTTTTGCTTGTTGTCTTTGTTATATATGTCTCTTTTTTTTTGCTTAAATTAAAAAAAAGCTAAAAAAAAAAACCCTAAATATCCAATACCTGCCACTTAAAGGAAATGAGATTTACTCCAGTTGACAGTTTCAGAAGTTTCAGACCATGTTTAGATGGTCAAATGCAGAAACGGCATGGTGGAAGGGCCTGCCCTGGAGGACAGCTGCTCCTGCCGTGGACCCAGGAAGCAGAGAGTGAAAGGAAGAGCAGGGGAGGGAGATGCACCCTTTCAGATCATGGTGCCATTGACTCATTTCTAACCAAGCCACTCCCCTTAATGGCAAGTCAACTATTACTCCCCCGTGACTCATTCACCTTCCAAAAGCCCAACTCTGAGCACAGGAGAGTTTTGAAGGTCACTCTTGAGCCAAATCATAATGCTATACCTAATGACAACAATGCATTTATACTGACTCGTCCAAATCAAATCCACACATCAAGGTTTATTTTTCCTTTCTCAATTTTGTATTTCTAAATCACTTCTCTAATTTAGAAACCTAACTCTCTTTTTTGTTTATATCTAGTAATTTACTCAATCTGCTATATTTAACCAGTCTCTGACTTCACTGGACACTGTTTGTCTCAACTCCCATTGACCACAGCTAGACAGCTGGCCACCCAGTTAAACTGCTCTTTTGGAAGCCTGTGTCATGGGGCACCTTTCTCCCTCAATCAACCCTTCTGGTCCACTCCTTTGCTCTTTTGTCTTCCTCAAATAAGCCTTGAAGACTGCTGGATCACTTCCTCCTTTAAGGCCCCTGACCATGTTAGGGTTACAATTTCTCAAAAATGTTTAAATAAAAATTCACAGCACAATAATGAGTATAAGCCAGAGATCAAATGTTAGAAATAGTGCCATCTTTGTTTATCAAGTAAGGTGATTTTAAATTTTCAGCAACCCATACTGAAATAAATATACTACGTGTATTTCAGTTCATATTATGACCAAATATAATTTTAACATATCAATGGCATAATATACCAAGCATAACATACTCAAGACCCTAATATATTTTGCTGCTATAGTTCTTAAATATCTAAATTTATATTTACTAATTTTTATTTATGGAAAAACTTCAAAAAGATGTTTGGATGTAAAATTAGTTAATGCTATCAATTTATCCTCTTGACAAATACATACCTAAAGATTATCATAACATTGTGGAAGATTTTGACAGTTACAACTACTATTAAAAGCTTGGGATAATTTAATATCACATTTATTTGAATCTGGAGTTCTTTCTTTAGATCATTAATAAATTATATAAAGGATTCTAAAAGAAATATAAACTCTATGTTGCTTACCAGAACTGTATGTGCAAGCATTCAAAATATAAAAAAACCTTAAAAACTTGATATCATGACCCTATGTACATTATCCTGATGTGGTTGTTCACTAATTCTGTGCATTTTGTCCAACACTTATGACAGTTTATTCTTAAATACTTTATCATTTATCTTTTGAGAATAAGGAGTTTCTCTAATACAACCATAGTTAAATCAGATGCAACATTTTAGAATGAACAAAGTAAATAATATGCAGTCCACATCTAAATTTTCTGATTTACTTCAGTACTCTCTTTTTATGGTTATTTTCATTTTTAAAATTTAAATTAGTTTTTAATTTTTTTGGTTTTTTTATTTTAAAGATAATAAAATCCAACAAAACAAAACAGAACAAAGCCAGTCAAAGCAAAGCAGCAAAATTGGTACAGAACTTCAAAGCAGGATACTAGGACAACAACAACAGCGACCATAATATATCTTGTTATCTTCACAATAGTTGTGCATTCCATCAGGTATAGCAAAATCAAACCAAAAACAAAACAGAATAAAACCAATCAAAACAGAATATTAAATAAAGCAAAACAACTAATCAGAACAAAGAGAAACAGTAAGAGCAATATTGGGTTTCAAACACAAGATAGAAATAAATCCCCCATATTTGTTATATTACATACTGTCATCCTCCCAAGCGATGCTCAGACTGCTGGACCCAGGCCTGCAAAATCAGTCAAACAATAGAAGCATTTAGTTGCTTTATGTACTTTAGTTACTATCAACTCAGCCTGTCCTCTGAACCAGCAAGTTGCATACAGGGGTGGAGGGGCGGGGGTTGATTCTCAGCCTGCACACCAGTAGGCTCACAGGAGTCACCATCTGACTTGTCTCTTCCTGGAATCCACACGGCTTGTGTGGCTCACCAGAAAGGCTGGCTAGTTGGCTTCTTGTTGGGTCCTCCAAGTCCCACCATGGCTGATTCTTGGGAAGTGCTGATTTTTCTCTTCCTAAATTAACTTTTTAATTGAAGTATAAAAGGATAAAAATTGTGCACTTGTTATCAAATACTCTTTTTAAACCTAATTTCCTTCCTTTCTTCCTTTCTTCTTTCCTTCTTTCCTTTTTTCCTTTGTTGATGACTTTTAAAACAGGTGCATATGATTTTTTCATTCTTCACTGTACAAATACTCTGTCCTTTGTTATTTACAAGAAACATATGGGCCAATACTGAAATAATATTTGATAATAATTCCCCAACCTCAATGGATAGATCACTAAAATATATACCTAAATTGCATGTGAAATTATAAAAGAATAGGAGAACTTATATGTAATTGCATACATTAAAAGTACATAAGAAATTAATCATATATATTAATAGCATAGTAGTGCTATAATACAATACCACATACATATACATATATATAGTAAATTAAAATAATTTTTTACATTTTGGACTTACTAGCTAATAAACACTTTCTTGTATAAAAATATGATTTATTCCAATGATTTATGTATAAAAATTCTAAATCTTAGATATCTCTTGTTATTTCTCTTTAGCTGGGAAACAACAAATACAACAGTAATCTTTGTTCTTTTCCAACATAATGAACTTTACTTTTACTACAACATAACTTTGAAACTAATCTATAGGATTCCTTATAAAGTGTAAAAAAGTTCAAATATGTTAGTTTCACAAAACCCTTGTGACACATATCAGTTATATTTCTTTGGCATAATAAGTATTCCTTCCCATGTCCATCTTATTGGGAAGCACATACGCATATTTCTGTGCCTGCATAAAATATGTGTATCACCTTGTGTTGAACAAGTGTTTTACAGAGGGAAAGAAAGAAGGGAAGGAGGAAAAAGGAGGAAAGGAAGGACAATTAGTACATCATAGAGGAAAGGGCACTGTGGACTCAGATTCTGCTCAATTCAATTTCTAGTTTTTATTCATAGAACTGTATGATCTAGGAAAGTTCATTAATTTCTTTGAACTTCAATTTCTTTATAGATAAAGAGGAATAAGGTTACTTATCTAGCTTAATTATTGTAAGAACCTAAGCTATTTTATGCGTAGTTAAAAGCATAATGTAAATAGTTACTAAATAGTATTTTTTATAATTAAAACATCCCTGAGTAGTTGTCATCTTGATTTAAAATAGCATGAATTTAGATAACAGGTAAAGAAATTAATAAACAAGTGAAATTTTAGAGATATAATTACCACCCACTTTATGAGGATTAGAAGACATGTTATCAACACTAAATTAATTAGAAATATCAGAAGTACTTATTAAGGTCCATACTACATCACCTCCAAATAGGTGACTCAAACTGAAATGTTTTCTCTAGTCTAGGAAATAACTCTAATTAACACATCATTGTGTATCAGATTTTGACTGGGAAAATTGTATTCATTTCAAGTAGAGTTAAATAAGTAAAAGATATAGGAAATTAAATACTGAACTGGTAATTATTTATAATAGATTTTTTCCAACACTGCAACTGAAATTTATTTCAAATACTCTTTCATGGTAGATGACTTGAATAGTTGTAGTTAATGGCAGAAGACAAGACTGGTAAAAAGAGTAGTGATAATACTATTACAAATAAATTTTACATATGCAAATGCACAAATAAATTCACAGTTTATTCAGAATAAAGAAAATAAAGGTAAAGTCCATTATCTGAAATAAAACGTCTTTTCACTGACATTAGAGGACTATCAACAAATCTACTTAACCCACTTGTGACAAAGGGTGCAATTATTTGTGTTTGTTTTTGAAATTCATGCATTACCTAGAAAAAGTCAAAGAACAAGAATTTACAGAGAAAAGGTTTTGTTATGTTAAGGGAATTCAAAAACAAAACACTAGCTATTCAATGGTTAATTATCTCCCTGCACTATAGTAATCAAATTTTCCTGCCCGTACATGATTTACACTGAAGAAATGTAAGGGAAAATCTATAGGAGTAGACATATTGACAGTAGCAAGAATTGACACCACTGGTGAAATGAAAAATTACTGAAGGTAGAATGGAGATAGCTAAAATGCCTTGAGGAAAGCAAGTGGCAAAGTATAATAAAAATTATAAATTGAATAAATTAAGCATAGCTCTTTTCTAACTTGTCCATTCTTGTTTTTAGTTGTGTCTGTGTTGTGGGTACTGCTTCTTGACCAGTGTAGGTCTCACAGTAATACCTTAGCTCACAAATGCTTCCTTTCACAAATTCTGTGTTAAGGGATGAATACACCTGCTGCCATCTTCCCTGCATGGTCATGAAGGCAACCATCTCTGTTGCCCTAGCATGTGGTCATGGTTTCTTGCAGTCAAGACTGTAGTCATGGACAAACTTATACCTACTTGCTGTGAAGCTATTTTTGTATGCATTTTATTTATTTTTTAAAATTATTATTATTATTATTTTTTGCTTACATAAAAATAATGTAGATTATAGATTATTTACAAAGAATATACATAAAAATCAATAAAACAGACAAGCAGGTTTAATAAGGTCATGGCACAAGGTCACAAATTCATATACAGAAATTGAATGTTGGCCTATATACAAGCAATGAACAATTCAAAAGTAAAATTGTAAAGGCACAAGTTACAACATCACAAAAAAGCTTAAAGTAACATTACTGTATAAATCCACCAAAATTATTCATTATCTGTAGCCTAAAAACTATAAAAACTGATCAAAAGTACTCAAATACATCCTAAAAAAGTGGAGAGAGACTATGTATGTGAATTGAACAAATATAAAAATACTAATTTTCCCTAAACTTACCTATAGATTCATCTCAATATCTATCAAAATCTCAGCAGAATTCTTTTTATTTTTTTTTTTTCAGTGAAGAGAGACATTGAATTTACTTGTGGACAGGCCATGTGGATGACAAAGGAGGCCACTGTGCTTTTTTTTTTTAACTATTTTAACTATTTTTTATATACATATACATAGACATATACATAGTTTTTCTTTCAATTTGTCACACAAGTGAAACAATACAATGCTTACACATGTGTGACTTATTTATAAAATTTCACTAATAAGTGTGTTCTCAAGGTGCATCCATTTAAATGTGAAGGTGTCCAGTTTATCGTTCTTTATAGCTGAGTAGTATTCCATTATATAGAAATACCACATCTTTTTTGTCCATTCCTCAATCGAGGGGCATTTAGGTTGTTTCCAATATCTGGTTATTATAAACTGTGCTACTATAAACATAGATGCACATCGCTGTAGTAGGACGTTTTTAGTTCATTTGGGACGATATCCAGAAGGGAAATAGCTGGGTCAAATGGGACCTCCAATCCCAGCTTTTTGAGGAATCTCCACACTGACTTCCACGGTGGTTTCACCAGCCTGCATTCCCACCAACTGTGGAGGAGGGTTCCTTTATCCCCACAGCCTTTCCAGCACTTATTATCGGTTGACTTCTTAACGCTAGCCATTCTTTCTGGGGTGAGGTGGAATCTCAGTGTGGTTTTCATTTGCATCTTGTAGTCAAGATCACAGTCACAGACAATCTTGCACCAACTTGCTGTGAAGCTTTTTGTATGCTTTTTAGAACATAGAGTAGAGTGTACTCTGACAAAGTCACATTCAGAGTTTGAAGTCTCAATCGTGCACAGACTTTTCCTTAGAACCTAATAATTGTTTGCAGGAACCACAAACATCTTCTGCAATTGTTTTGGCAGAGGAATTCCAAGTAGCAAATCTGAGAACCTTATTCAGTACTCCTTGTCACTGATTGGTTGCTGCCCTGTAACCTATCTCTGGTGGATAGACCAGCATTCCTACACCATGACAGATGCTGTACCATGTGTGGCCATCTTGAGAGTTCTCCATTTTGTTCTTGTTAAAAATCTAAGAACCCTAAAATGCTACCAAAATGCCCTGCACCATCTAAGGTTTTATTAATACATTATTTTATTAAATTAAATTATATAACTGTGGGAGACATAGTATATTTAGGGTTTAAACTATAAAAATAAGCATTTATAGGCATTTTTTCTGACCATATCTGAAATTCTCACTTTTTCACATTTCGAGGGTGCTCTAGAAGTATAACCCGAGCAAATTTCAGGGGTCTACTGTTCTGTTTCATTCAATCCAGCATGGCTCCAAAAAGAGTATAGCGCAACCATAGTGGTAAAAATAGAGTGCAGATCAGTAATGAAGGTAACTAGAATGTGCAGAGTAGTAATGAATGTGACAAGAAAGTACAGATCAGTAATGGTTAGAAGAAGGTTTTGGGGAAAAACAACATTGAATTGAAAAGAAAATTTTAGGAAATCATGACCATGACATTCATGTAACTGATCTGACCTCAGGCTACAAGATGGTGAAGTCAACAATCTGGACAGTTCTGAAGAATAATGATGGTATCAAAGGAGTTGATGTGGCAAAAGGAGTAATGATGTTAACCCAGTAGAGGACACAAGTGCAGGAAGAGGTGGAAAAACTTTCATTAGTATGATTGAACGAGAAAAAACTGGCGGGTGAAGGTGTAAGTGAAAAAGCCAGGAAATTTCAGTGTTTTACTGCAAGAAAGCCACTCTACAAGTGCAATAAGAGATGAATTTAAAGCCAGTAGATGATGTTTTTATAAATTCCACAAGAGAAGTGGCATCCATTGTAAAAAGACATGGTGAACCTTCCAGTTCTGACAAGGTCACTATAGAAGTCTTCACGAAAGAATTCATGGAATTCATGGAGGCAGAAGGACATTTCACTCAATAAGCCTTCAACGTTGATGAAAAAGGGCTCTTCTGGCAGAAAATGCTGAACAGAATCTATATCAGACAGGAGGAAAAGGCATTTCCAGGGTGTAAGCCCATGAAGGATAGACTGAACCTTTTGCCATGCAAATGCAAGTACCTATCTGAAAATTAAGGCACTACCAGTGTACCATTCCCAGAGCCCTGGTGCATTCAAGGAACAGAATGTGAACAAGGCCAGACTGCCTGTCATGTGGAAGGTAATACAAAAGCATGGGTCAGAAGACAAATGTTTATGGCATGGCTGCACAAAGTGTTTGCATTCACCATTAAGAAATACCTTTCTGACACCAGTTGCCTGAAAGGTGGCTTCTTCTGATGGACAACACCTGAGTGCACCCTCCAGCCTTGTTGGATGATATGGACACTGAGTCTGACTTTATAAAGGTCAAGTTCCACCCCAGCCCCCCGCCTGTGACACCTCTTCTGCAGCCCACGGATTGGAAAAGATCTGCAACTTCAGTGCTTATGCACAAAGGCATTCTTCGTCACGTATTTTAATATCACTGAAGAGACATCTTTGGCTCCGAAGGGGTTCTGTAAGAAACATTTCAAAGTCCTCCACTGCATGAAATTCATTGACAAAATCTGGGAAGATGTCACATACCACAACTTTAGTCTGGAGGAAACTGCGGCTAGAATATGTCACTGAATGTGACTTTGAAGAGTCTGATGAACAGACGGGGAGATTGTGTCTGTGAGAGAGAGTATGGTCCTGGATATCAGTGGTGCAGACATAGGCTTATCGAGGATGATGAGGATCTGATGAAGGAAGAACTTGCTGAACTCCAGAGTCAGCAGCAGGAGGTGCTTGTGGAGGAGTGTTCCACTAAGGAAGAGAAAGACAAGGGAGAGGTTAGCAGTGATGTGACAAAATACATTATGGAAAAATGAAATGAGTGCCAGGTTTTCTTTGAAAAGCACCATTCCAACATAATTCTAACAGAGTGTTGAATCTGATGAAGGATAACATGGTCTCTCATTTCCAGAGGGTTATGGAGCAAAGGAAAAAACAAGTGACATTAGATACATTTTTCATCAAAAGTGACAAAGAACAGCGGAAACCCCTAAGGGAGATCTCCTCAGTGTCCTTATGGAGGTGAACTCTCCCTCCAAAAATAACCTTCCCATCCACCTTCCTGTCCTCCATGCCAGAAGTCACCTGAAGGAAGGTCAGTGTTCTATCTCTTCCTATTGTTCTGTATTGTACTTTGTTTCATATTTTTGTTATCAAAAATACACATGGTTCAGGACAGATTAACATTATTTATATTGAATCTTATGAGAAGATTTGATTCTGTTCATGACCAGTTTGGATCACAACCAGAAACGTGGGCTAGATTAACTTTACAAACCACAGTATCACTATGTTTGTGTTATTTTCAATCAGTATCTAAACAGTCATATAGAAATGATTTTCAATTGAATACTTTTACCTACTGTGACTTAACTTCAGAAGTCCTTTATAATTATTGATTGTGAAGGAAAAATGACCACATGTTCTCTTAAGGACATCAATGATGATCGTATGCTACTGATTACTACAGTGATGAGATTCACTTACCAAAGGTCAGTTTTTATGAGTTTAACACGATAAACACAATATATCTTGGTTGTTCAAGTAGTGGAACATTTTTCTGTGTCTCAGTTTAAATGAGGTCCTATGATAATTTTCAGTATTATTGGGCAAATAAATTGCATAGAAAATGTGCAAATTTAGTGTACATAGTATTCATCTTTCTCAAACTATTCATTTTTTTGCCTTTTGTTTGAACTAAAAATTAGAGAATTTTCTGTAAAAATGACAGAAAATAGAAAAAAATCAAATGCCTATATTTGTAAGGAAGCTATTAGGAATATTCCAGGTGAGTAGATAACATGGCAGACCAGGTCAAATTAACTAAGCTGAAACTTTTTTAGTATTTCCACTACTTTGCTATCTAGACTAAAAATTGGAAACAAGCAGCCTTTGTGAGGTAACTGGGACTAAAAGGGGAGCCGGGTACATATTCTAAAGTGTAGTGGTGTAGGGCAGCTGCTGCTGCAGTCTACACAGGTTAAGGCCAATGATTGGGTTCATCGTGTCAACCTGGGGCACTAGACTGATTGAAGTTCCTCCAGCTCCCAGCTATATATTCTGTGCTCTGCCATGAGAGGTATTAGTTTGCCATTTACTCACAAAACAGGATTGAGAACAATGAGAGACAATGTGGGCTTCAAGTAGCTATCATAATTTCAGTTTTACTTTGTGAGTTCCTGTTTTTCCCTGCTTTAACTCAGTTTGCATCATCTTTTCTTCCCATCTACCAGCAAACAACTGATGTCCATGAACTACTTAATTAATTTGTCTTCGCATTATGCATAGTCTTTTGAAGCAAAGCCTTGTTCGATATCACTGCAAAGTCTTATTCTATATCACGAATAGTGGCTCTCAGACCATCATGAATTATGTAACTAGTGCAATATAAGGGTGGTGGTGTAGGGAACTTGCTCATTTTGCTTTTCGTAGGTCTTTTTTTTTTTTCCTAAAGTGACTGTAACACAGTCCTGTAGGAGATTCTAGATAAATACGTAATAGTGGGATAATTTATGACCTCAATAGGACCAGGGAAAGGAAAGAAATTTCAGAGTATCGACAAGGAGAGAACAATGAACATATGACCAACCTACTGATACAGTGCGCTTGCTACAGGATAATGCTAGTGTTGATAAATATCTAAGTCTACTCAATTCAGGATTTGGTGACTAAGTAGGAACGGTTGCTGAGAGTATGAAATGAAACTAATGCAAATCCAGATGCTTGATAATCCACAAATACACAACAACTTTCAAAATCTTGTTTTTGAAAAGGTAAAATATTAAAAAGAATTAGTAATCTGTATATATATTGCTTACTAACAGGATAACATTTTGAATGTACTAGGTTAAAGAAAGTATATTATTAAAGTTAATTTCTCCAATTTCTTTTTGCTATTAAAGGCAACCTTGGAAAATTTAAAATTAAATACTTGGATGATACATTTCTCTTGAGTAGCACTTATTTAAGTAGCTTGTCTGTAGAACTTTCTAAAATCAATGCACATTATAGTGGCCTCATTTAATCAACAGGTAAAATTCATGTCTTAAACATGACCTCATTTCATTTTTACAAGAATTCTTTGGGTTTAGCTACTGTTTAGTGATGAGGAGCCAGATCTAGGACAGGTTGGGCACCTGGAGAAAAAAATATATATATGTATATATCTTATGTATTTATTAAAAGAAAAACATTTTGGAACCAGGAAAAGCATCTTTTCATACCTTTTGCAGTCAAGTTTGTCAGGGAATGTAACATTCTTTTCTGTAAAACACCAACAAAATAGGCTTTCATAAACATTAAGAAGCTTTCCATGTCCAGAATTCTTTAAGTAAAATCACTTTTGAAATTGGTTTTTGCTATAATGTTTTATTTCATTGTTTCTCTAGGAACTGTATTAAAATATCAAATTCTCACTACCTCCTAGAATCACAGAAAAGTTAGAGGAAAATTTGCCTTTCACCTTCATTCTAAAAGACATTCATATATTCATTTATAACCTACATTTTACAGTTTTAAAATATTCATATGTCTTCATGACAACCCCATGGATGACTTCAGAACTATGTTTAGAATATAAGCTGTTTATAATGGAGAAGAGGCCAATGAAAGTTTTTGAATGTTTACATTACCTTTTTATCAAAACCCATGTATATTGGTGATTAATAATTTCTCCTAGGTACAACTTCAAATTCATCTGTACCGTTTGAGGTATTAATAATTTCTCCTAAGTAAAACTTCAACTTCCTTTGTACCTTTAGAGTTCTGATTTTTTTCTTAGATGTTATTTTATTTCATAAAAAAACACAAATGTTTGAAATACACTTTTTTGGGGAAAAACTTGATGGATGTTTGAATTGCATTTTGAAGCCTGTTCTCAGAATCCAAATATGTCATTCTCTCTGAAGCAGGTATTGCTACAGAGATTTCTGAAACTAGTCTTCCCACGAGATATACAAATTTATGAACTTAAATAATAGATTCATCTAGAAATAGCATTTTATGTAAATGTTCCTTGCTAAAAATACAGAATTAAAGACGAGTAAAATAAAATTTCTCTTTCTTAAGTTTGGTTCCTTTGACATTGATCAGATTTTTATAGAGGAAAAAGTAGGATTTGCTAAATGAATTCATGTTTGGAGGCTATTTTACTCAAATAATTTATAAATTATCTTATTATTAGGTGAAAGTGAATGCCCTTAATCAGATGTTTTTTTAATGAATGTCTATTTGTTCTATTACTTTAAAGAATATTTTTTCCAGGTAGCTATAATTTAGTTATATCTAACAGTATAAAACTAAGTGATTTAAAGAAAAGTTTTCTACAAGTTGAATAAATGGAGTTATTTCCCTAATTTGCCTAGAATTATTATTAATTTAGATATCTTACAGTAATTAGGCAATCAGAAAAATTTAATATATATTGCCTTATTTTTTGCTATTGGTTTAATTTTATAGATCTGAAGCTGGATCAAAATTTATAAAATACTTTAATGACTCCTAGAAAAGATCATAAGTGATCATCACTAAGTTAACCCACTCACCTCTATTTGCATTAAGCACATACCATACTCATTAGTGGATAGAACTTTTCACATTAATTTAATTACCTTATGCATGCCTATACCTCCCAAAGCTATAGTTCCATATGCATACATGTTCATAGCTTATACGCATAAAGGGTGTATTACTTGGCTGTCCATCATGTACTACAAATTTATATGACTGAAATTGATTTCTAGTTTTAGTCTCTTCATCTCAAATCTTCAAATTATTCATTCTTTCTTCTTCATTTGCTGTCAATCCACGCTGCCAATATATTTGGTAGTGTGAAAAAAAATTCAGGTTCAATGGACTTCGTTTGGAAATCTCTTGAACAGACTGCCACATTCCCTTTATTTGCTTATAACTGGGTTTACTGTGGGTGTTTGGGTATCACACTATTTTTTAAGCTTCTATTGAAAAATGCAATGCTGGAAGTGGAATTGCCCCATGTATATTATGTGATCTGTAAGTAAGACAGAAAGAAGACTAGATTTCCCAAAATTGAAAGATGATTGTAACATTGCTTGGTTGCAATCTGCAAAATTAAAATAATCCTAATTAGAGCAGTAAATACATGACATAGAAATGAATTCAATTGGCAGACATTGAAAAAGTGTCAAGTGCCCCACTCAGGCTTCTCTTGCCTGTCAGTCCTACTGTGGTCCATCCTCCACTACAAGCACGGGCTCCCTGAGAGACAGTCTAGTAACAAGAGCTTTCGTTAAGTACATTTATGACAGCATCATTAACTGTTTTCTGACTTGCCTCCTCACAGAACCTTTATTCTAAATTATGTGGTATGTTTAATTATAAATAATGATTGATTTCTGTAGTTTCTAGTTATGCTAAGGGAAAATATAAAGATGTTAATTTCTGCTTGCCTTGAAAATATGTGCCTTTTACATATTCTTCCTTCTTGGTGGTTAAATATCTTGCAGCTAAAGTGAAAAAGTATGCATCAGACAGTTCTTAAAGATTATATTGGATTTCATCTGAAATAATCAGTCTAGACAAAAACAATAGTTTTGAACTTCCTCTCTCATCCTCAAGATGAAGACGTTATTACATTCACTTTAATCGTACTTCAATTTCTCTGGAATTCTTTCACTGTTCTCTATCTCTTTTGTCCCTTGACAAACATCAGCCTTCTGTGCCAAGATATCAGCAGATTCATAAATGCCCCTCATGCCTTCAGTCTTGTTCATTGAGTGCATTCTGGGCTTGCAACCTGCATAGTAATTCTAAGAAAGTCCTCATCACTTTATTCTTATGAACTCTTCAATGGTACATTATTATCTTTGGGGTGAGGGTGCCATTGCTCCTGTTAACGTCTACTCCAGACATTCTTTATCACTGGTAGCCTCTCCAATTTTTCACCCTCCAGCCTACATTCCTAATTCTCAGACAGGTGTCCACCCAAATCCCACTAAGCTCTTGAGACTGATTTCTAATGGTACTCCCTCCAAGAAGTAGTATAAGAACCCCTCCACCCAGTTCTTGCTGGGTGACATATTTTGACATGCGTCATGGAAGCACCCATATATTCCCATAAGTAACACTACATTACCCTTTTATAATCTACTTGCTTTTTGATAGAGGTGGTTTTTTCCTCAAAATTTATGTCAATGATCCTCACAGTATGTAATCATATGTAAATTATTGTTCAATACTTATGTTGTTGATTTTAATTGTTTGATGGACATGAAACATTTGCACATATTTTGAGGTACAGTCTGAAGTTTCGATTCACATATACATTGAGTAGTGATAAATTCATGGTAATTAGTATATCCATCACCTTAAACTTTTATCATTTCTTTATTGTGAATGCCTTTAAATTCTCTTCTATTTTGTGATGTACAATGTATAGATTATTGTTAACTCTATTCATCACACTGTGTCATACAATATTAGAACTTATTCCTCCTATTAAAGAATAATCAACTCATTACCCAGTCTATCTTTCTCCCCACATAACTCCCATTCTCCCCAGTCTCTGGTAAGCACTATTCTACTCCCAACTTCTATGATGTTGGGAAACAAAGACTACAGCTATCCCACAATCCAGCAATCCCACTATTGTGTATGTGCTCAACACTTACATTTAATGCATGGAAGTATATTCTAATCTCCTTTATTTCATAAATAGAAATAATAATATAAAAGATTTCCAAAATTTTTGATGCTATTCTCTCAGGTTTAAATTAGTTTCTTCTTCCTCAAGATACTTTATCTTTGAACCATAAGAATATCTTACATCTCTCCATATGCAAGTCAAATATCATTTTTTTCATGAAGTTTACTGTAACTGTTGAATTAACCTTTCTTTTGACTGAAATCTGGAATTACAAACTACATCTTCTCCTAGTACTTCAGGCTTTATTTTTATTTTATGGTCATATTCTGATCACAAAATATATTTAGTCATAGTCTGCTGTAATATACAAACTCTTGGTTATTTATTCATTCCTCTTACTCCTAGTGCTTAGCTCAGAATCTTTCCTATAACACTTGGTTGTAAATGATATTCTGGATTAAATTTCATTGAAATACTATCTAGCATTCATACTGATAACTATGAAGCAAAGTATTATATAATAGATGTTATGTGTTAATCAGGACTATAAATTATTCAATTATGTCAACAAGTTTTCTTAAAATATGCTAACCTTTTGTTTAATTTCTGGGACTTTAAGAATGTTTATTTTTGCAACTACCATAAATATTCTCATTTATTTCATGGCTGAATAGAATTCTTCACACCCTTATTTTGCCACTTTGTATGTGCTCTCAATATTTCTTTTTAAGTGACTTTTAGAATTTTCTGCATTCCAAGGAATTTGTCTTTTTTGTCTAGTTTGACATGAAGATGTTCTTGATAAGCCCTTATTATCCTTCTCGTATCTGTAGACTTTCCAGTGATATCACGCCTCTTAATGTCAACATTACTGATCTGCGTTTTCCTTATCTTGTCTTCCTGATCATCCCAAGTGGAAATCTATCAGTTGTAATAATATTTTTAGTGAATCAGCTTCTTTCATGCATTTTTGTAGGATATTTTTGCTTTCTGCTTTATTGATTTGTATTGTAAAGATTTTTAAATCTCCTTTATTCTGTTGAGCCTCTATTGTCATTATTCTACATTTCTTCTATATTAAAGTGGAGATCATTGAGGTGAAACCATTCATCTCTTAAATACACACATTTTGTGCTTTGCATTTCTCTCTGAATAGTGGCATGCTACCAATTTTGATATATAGTGTTTTCATTTTCTTTCAATCCAAAAGCTTCCAATATCTCTTTTTATTTTTTCTTTGAACCATGGTTTAATTTGAAGCATGCTAGGTAGCTGCCAACTCTTCAGTTGTTTTCTACATATCTTTATATAATGGATTTCTATCTTAATTCTATTCAAACAGAGAACAGACTTTGAATCAATTTAAGTTCATTGAGACTTGTTTTAAACTCAACATATGGCCAATCTTTGTAAACATTTCATGCGCACTTGAAAAGAATGTGCATTTTGCTGTCATTGGGCAGTGTTCCATAACTGTCATTTAGGACATGTTGGTCTCCAAGGCTGTTCCAATTCTTTATACACTGATTTTTCTGTCTGTTTATCAAATAATGACATGAGAAAACTGGAATTCCTATCACATTCTTCTTGCATTTTATAGCTCTGTTACTAGATGTATAAATATATATCATTGTTATATTCACGCGATAAATTTACTTGCTTTCTTGTTATGAATTGATGCACCTTATTTCTTTTAAAATTCTTATCTAAAATCTTTGTGTATTTTAATATAGTTATGCTAGCTTCCTGTTGATTAATATTAACTGGTATAACTTTGCCTATCATTTTATGTTTAACCTATTAACTTCTTTATATTAAAATGGGTTCTTTCAAGTCATGTCATAGTTAGATCTCATTTTTAATCCAATGTGACTTTCTAGTTTTTAAATTGATATGTTCGAATACTTCATTTGATTATTAAAGTTATTGAGTTAAATATACCATCTTACTATTTGTTTATATGTACCCCCATTTTTCTTTCATGTTTTTTATTTCCTCTTTTAGAAATTAGTACTAAAAGAAAATTCACTAAACCACAATTATATATCTAACAAAAGCACCTTTCAAAATTGAGGATAAATCAGACGTCTTAAATAATTAGAAATTTAGAGATTTTATCAGAGAATTATTTTATAAAAATGATTTCCATACTGAAAGAGGATGATGCCTAATATAAATTTATATTTGCTTAAAGGTATTAAAATGTTGAATATTTCAGTAAATACATTGATTTTCTTTCATAAATTTCTTAAATGGCAAGCATAGCTTAATGTCAAAGGTATACCACTCTATATGGGTGTCTATAACATACTAAGATGTAAAATAATGTGACATTAGGATTAATGGGGAATGAATGAAAAAAATTAGCAAGAAGTTACTTACTAGTTTGGAGAAGAGTGTAATAGGAATTCTAAATCTACTGTACTATAGATAAATTTTCTGATTCAAAAACTACTATTAAATGTAATGCAGGACATGTATGGACATTTCACAAAGAATAATATAAAGTGATAAAAGTGTTGGGCATCATTTAGCATGAGGAAAATGAATATTAAAATTACCTTGAGATTCAGTATCACATCTTTCTGAAGACCTAAACTTAAAATACTGAGGCAGGAATTCTTCTCGTAAGATGAACTAATAGGAAATGTATCATGCCAGTCCGTGTGAAACAACTAAGACATGAGACAAAACAGTAAAAAACAGTAAACGAGGTGCAGCAAAGCACAGTGATCAGTAGGCGAAGGGAAACAAATAAGGTGAGCCATGTGGTTGCTAAGGCTTACTAACACACTTTACCCAAGGACGGTCAAATCAGAAAGAGTAAAGAAGTCACACACAGTTGGGAAAATACAGAGAAGTGCTGATGGCTCTATCAAGAGCATGAGTGAAAGAAAGGTAAAATAGCCTAATGTCTACATAATTGGGAGACTCAAAGGGAAGGTTTAAATAAGATATATTCAAAGGGACAGACATAGTTATTTAGCTATTAGAGAAATCTGAACAGTTTTACAGTAGAAGAAACCAGTTTCAATTTCTTAAATAAAAAATATTGTGGATTAACTACTTTTAAATCTACCACTTTTGTAAATTAGTGTTTAAAGAACCTGCAAATATAATATTCCCTTAAGTATTCAGCTTACATACTTAGCTTTGTGAAGAAGGATTTATTCATCAAAGATAAACACTAAAGCAAATGATACATTCTGAAGGACATAATCAAATTAATGAAGTTTTAATGATGTTTACATTTGCTTGTATTCAGGTAACCATTTCCACACTTGTTAATGTTAGAATTACTGATCCCAAACTCCTACCAGTGGATGAATAATTGATTCCTTTTTATTTTTTCCATTCACTTCTTTTTGTTTTTGTTAATTAAGTTTAGTGGTACCTTTTAAATATATTGTGCTTATATTGTTTGATCACTTTTTCATGCCTATATCTTGTAATCTGAGCAACTACTTTGAAAATAACCATACACAGTATATCAACCATTGTTAATCCCCTATTAGCTTGATTTGAAATTCTGTATCATCATTTCTGTTGTTTTTTCTCTCTAAAATAAAAGAAATAGATAAATAAATATCCATAATGATCACATTCATCATAGGGACTTTATACCCGTACATGATATATTTTAATTCATCTTTTTCCCCATTCTCCTACCCTCCTTTCAACCCCCTCTTCCGCTCCTAATACAAGAACTTTGTTTCCATTTTTTCCCTTTTTCTTGTTTTTTTTCTTTTCCCTATTTTCCTTCCCACCTTCCCCTTCTCTAGTTCCTCTTCCCAATTGAACATTTTCTCCCTATTAAATCATATCTAGTATAAATTCTGGTCCTTATTTACACTTTCAATTTCTCACACCAGAGAAACAATGTGATACTTCCACATGCCATAAATGTTTTGTTTAATTTAAAAGCGTGGTCTCAAGGTATATCTATTTATCTAGAAATGTCTCAAGTTTATCCTTCTTTATGACTGAGTAGTATTATATTGTATAAAAGAATCACATCTTCTTTATTCATTCATCAGTTGATGTATATTTGGGCTGTTTCCAAGATTTAGCTACTCTAAAATGTTCTGCAATAAATATGGGAGTGCATATATCACTGTAGTATGATGCTTTCAATTCTTTTGGGAAGACATCAAGAAGGGCAATAACTGGGTCAAACGGGTCCTCCAGTCGGCTTTTTGAAGAATCTTCATGTTGAATCCACAGTGTGTGTACCAGTCAACACTCCCACTAACAGTGGAAAAAGGTACCTTTTTCCCCACAACCCTCCAGCATTTGTTACTGGTTGATTTCTTGATAATAGTCATTCTTTCTGAAGTGAGGTGGAATCTCATCGTTGTTTTAATTTACACGTCTTGAATGGTTGCTGTCTCTCTTTCCTCTCCTTTTCCCCAATCTTCTCTATCTTTCAGAGTCTACCTTCTACTTTCATGGGTTCTCTTCTGTATTTTATTTTAGTTTTTTTTTTATAAGAGATAATGTGATATTTAACTTTCTGAGTCTTGCTTATTTTTCTTAGCATGATGGTTTCTTAGCATTTTCTTTGTCACTTCACCTGTTGACAGGCAGCCAGGTCATTATTAGAGTTTCGCTATTGTGAATTACTCCACGTAAATACAAACATGCAGGAATCACTGTAGCATGCTGTTGGTAATTCTTCAGGGATAAACCAGAAGAGGAGAGGCATAGGTGAATCAAGTCTTATTTATATTTTTAACTTTTGAGAAATCTCTGTTCTGATTTCCACAGAAATTCTTTTCCAGAACCACATCAACACAATTTCAGATTTTGCCCTTGGCTGATTTTCTTGTTCTCCTAATATTTTCAGCTAGTTATAAATACTGCCCTTTATATTAGGTTTGTCCTCTAGTGTAGGAAGTAATTTATAGTAAGCACACATTTCCACTAAGTGAATAAATAATTACTCTCACGAGGCAAAGAATGACTTGACAATTCTTATTTAGCTAAATCATACACTGAAATTTGTTTATGAATTTTGAGTGATACTATGTCCAAAAAAGACCAGATACATTGACACAGATAAGTAGGTCAGTGTACTTGGAAGAAAACAAACCTAGAAATGATTTCAAATATCCTAATGCTATTGCCTTATCTTTGGTTTGGTCTTTTACTTGTATCTTTCTCATTTCAATGTTTTTTTTTTCACAGATTAAAGTGTAAAATATAATATGCAATAATAAGAAAGTGCTCACAATTGAGAAAATGTACTTCGTGACTGACAAATTAGATAACAAATTCCAAAATAATCGCTAATAATTTTGAGTATAACTGAATTAGGGATATAAGTGGTAATGACATCAATATAAAATATTTTATTACTTTTCTATCATTTGTAGGATTTACACTGCATGCTTATCTAATTTCCATGAATAATGGTTTCAGTGAAAATGCAAAAAGTAGTAAACATAATTAATATTTTTACTTGACGTCCCAGAGAAGAAACCTATGTCATAATTCCAAGCATCACTTGCTATTCTTTGTACTATAAAATTTTGCTTAAAACTGATTATTAATATACTACTTTCATTTTATTAATTTGAAGCTTGACACCATTGAAGAAAAACAAAAAGGGAATTCTATAATAAACTGTATTCAAGATCAGGAACTCACATGTCAACATCCTATGTTTTCATAATGGGTGATTCTTTTCTTATTTTATTTTTGTGAGGTCTTTTTCTTCTTAATTTATTATAGATCATTGATTCAGCTTGTTTAGAATAATGGAAAAATAGAACATATGTCTATAGGTACACACCTCTTGTAAAGTAATTGGTTAAATGTTGTACATAACTGTGGGGCTAAAATCCAATAGGATGGTGGCCTTCTAAGAAGAGGATTGTGTGTACACAAGGAGCTCACACACAAACAGAAAAAAAGGCCATGCAGGTACCCAGAGGATACCTGTCAGAAGCCGGGACAGAGGGCTCCAGAGGAACCATCCCTGACAGTGCCTTAATCTGCCACTTTTAGCTTTCAAAATTATAAAACAATAAATTTCTGTTGTTTAAGCCACACCAATTCTATGGGTTTTTTTTAAATTATGGCATCCTATCATCATCTAAAAATGTAAATTAAAATCACAAAACTCATAAGAATGGATAATTATGGAAAAATATGTATCATACTAAGTGTTAATGAGGTTGTAATACAGATTGGTACCAATTTCTTAGTAAAATTGCTGAGGATTGTGTCATTCTGCTAAATAGATGCACAGCATTAACTGGTTGCTTTTGGTTATGGTGAGCTTCTTTCCAACAGGTTTTAAAATATGTATTTATTTAAGTGCACTGCTTTAAATAATTTTTTCCTTATGTGTCAAATGTCTTCTTTTGATAACATTTAGATATCTACATTTTCTTCTGTTAGTTTTCAAGTTTTTTAGCTTGATTATTTCAGCCTTTACATCCCTAAATCATATTTATTTAGATTCCAGATGATACATAAATTATATATAATATATATTGCATATATTGAATTATATATATTAAATTACTAATTGTATTTGAAATTTTATTCATTTAAATACCAATACCCAATGGGTCATTCTAGCTTTTGATTAGGTTTGGTAGTGTGAAACAAGGCTAATAACCTGATTGGTTTAGAAATCATGTTTCTGGTGATGCTGAATTTTGGACTCATCCAGTTTTATTGTACACCATTCACCATTCAGCCTCACAGCTTAATAAGGGAGATATGCCAAAGTCATCTTAAAAAGAAGTATGCTTTTGACATAGTTATGAGGAAAATCAACTCTTAAGCAGAGCAACAGAGTGGTTTTGTGACATAGTAGTTGTATATAACGACAGGGCGTAGAGAGTAATTTAAGCATCTGCATCGAATAACAGAATGGTACCTAATGCCAAACCTTCCCCTTCTCAAACTCTGGTAGTTACTGCCTACATTTAGATTGACTTACTTACTTTTTTTAGCATTCACAGTTAGAGCAATGTAACAAGTTCTAGTGTTCTACCGCACAGTGGGAGCACTGTAGTTCATAATAATCATAAGAAACTTCTTATGAGCAGAGGAACCCAAAGGTTCCAAACAGAAGCTAATAAGGTGATGGAAATATTACTTACATGTTTGGAGCATTACATGTTATACCTTGTACATGTGTATTGAATGATCACACTATATAGTTAAATAATAATAATTGGAATTCATATTAACTAAAAGAAATATAAATTATATGTTGAGCTTAAAACAGGGTTTTTTTTAATTTGAAAGCAAAAAGAAACTGGGAATCTGCATGTAAAGGAATACAAAAGAAAGCATCTTTTAAATCTAACACTGAAAAGTAACTGGCATCTTCTGGGATCTGAGAAAGAAGTGTGTAAGGGTTAGGTACCACTGGGTGAATTGGTACTACTGCCTCATTTATCAATCCAAGGTCCTGTACTAATCTCCATTCTCCATTGGGCTTTTGAATTCCCAAGATTGGAGTATTGCACCGACTGTTACAGGGCTTAAGTAAACCTTGTGTTCTTAGATTATCAATTATAGGTAGTAATCCTTTTTTAACTTCAGGTCTTAAAGAATACTGTCCCTGGTGAGGAAAAACAGTAAAGTCTCTGAGATGTATCTGTATTGGAGCAGCTCCTATCACCCTACCTATTTTACCTTTAGTTGCCCATACTTTGGAATTTATTTCAAACAGGTTTTGTTTTGTTTTGTTTTGTTTTTGTTTAGGAGAATTAATTTATATTCAACCCTAACCATGAACAGACACTAACATACTCCTGCCATGTTTCTGCTAAGACCTTTTTATCTCTCAAACAATGATCTAGCAAAAATATTCGCAAATAAGAATATTGAGTGGAACTGTCTAGTAAATACTTGTAGATTATAAAATGTTGTAGAAATAAACTATGTAAACTAGAACAGAAGCACAAGCAATAGAAGTGTAAAAGAAGGAACAAAAGGGCTCCTTGCCAGAGTGCTTAGTACTGCATTTTTTACTGTGTTTCAAATGATCACGTTATAAAATTAACTTATTTTCTTAAAAATAACTAAGGCTACAAATAGTTATTAAGAAATTGGGCTGGAGAAGTAGCTCAGTGACAGAGTGCTTGCTTGTCTACCTTGTAGAAGACCCAGGGTTCCATACTCAGTACTGAAGAAACAAAGACAAAAAAATAGAGGAGAGAGAGACAGAGACAGAGAAACAGAGAGAATTTCAGATTTTCTTTATTGTATTATATCCTATGGAAAGTCCATGCAAAAGTTTATGAAATCAATATCCCTTCTCCTTTTTCAAAGGTATTTAAGTGTCTTCCAGTTTTATAAATTTTTTTTTATGGTACCAGGGATCGAATTCACGACCTCACCTTTGCTAGGCAGGTGCTGTGCTGCTGAGCTATATTCCCAGCCCCTAGGTTTATAATTTTATGTATAATATGTAATAAATACTATTTACATATATGTACAGACATCTATGTAATTATCTCCTCAGGAAAGAAGTTCTAATATGGAATTATTAGGTCAGAGAGACTTCATTTTTGTCTTCAGGATATTTTGTCCAGTTTTTATGAGACAGTCTTTATAAAAGAATATCAGTAGTAGATGAATATTGTTTTTGCCACAACTGACCAAACCTAGAGCAAAATTTAAAAAGATCATGCATATAAATAGTGTCACATTCTTTAAATTTATATTTGTCATTAGTTTCAAGCACTGATTCCTATATTATAAGTGAATAAAAGTCCCAAATTAATAATCACAAATACCCTTTAAAAAGTAGAAAAAGATTTTGGCATGTGGAAGGCCAGTTTTTTCAGCACCACTTATTAAAGAGACTATCTTTCTTCTAGCAAATATTTTTGGCCGCTTTGTCAAAGATAAATGTGTTTGGAATTTTCTGCCTCTTCTAATTCTGTTCCATCAGTCCTCAGGTCTGTTTGTTTATTTATTTATCTATTTTAACAGCACCATATTGTTTGTATCACAGTAGCTCTGTAGTATTATTTCACATTCGGATTGTAATGCCCCTGCTTCACAATGAGCAAAATTTCTAGCCATTTTATTTTTTATTTTAAGAAAGTATCTTTCTGAGCCACTGAGTAAGTATCTACTGAATCACTAAATTTCCCAGGTTGCATGCAAGCTTGAGATCCTTCTGCCTCAGTCTCCTAGAGTGCTGGGGTTACAGGCATGTACCACTGCACACAACTGGTTTGGATTTTCAGTGTCTCTCAAAGGTGTATGTGTTAAATGCTTGGTCCTCAGGGAAGGGTGTAGCTGGAAGCTGGTGGTATCAACGATCTATTAAGGTCCTTGTGATCTCTGCCAAAAGAATTAGTCGAGACACTTGAATGCACTATAAAAGCACTGTTCTTATGCTGCATCATAAGAAGAGGCCATGTAGAAGAGTTGGAAAGCAGTTTCCTATAGATTCCATAAATGTGATTTCCTTTTATCTATCATTCAGATGCTGGGAGCAGGTAAGCGTGACACTGCACTATAGCTCACCATGCTCCTTCCTATGCGTGTGTCTCGTTAACATCTCCTCCTAGGGATGTACTTTTAGTGTAATAATGAAGACAAGGTCATTTTTGGTCAAGGGTTTCTATTTGGTCTCTTGCTGTCATTTAGGGAGAGCCTGAGTTCCCCTTTTGGGTGAAGCAAAGGCTTAGGTGTGAAAGCTTCAAAGGACAGATTCTCAGACCTCAGCAAACTTGGCTATTACTGCCACAATCTGACAGTTTGTATAAAGACGACTATCCCTTGCAGATGCTGTTTCATTGACCCCTTTAAGAGGTGGGGCCTAGTGAAGCAGGCGAGGTCATCAGGGGCAGGCCCTTGAGGGAGAGTGGCACCCTGGCCCTTTCCTCTCTATCTCTGCATCCCAGGTTCCATGAGGTCAGCAGCTTAGCTCCACCACCTTCTCCTCACCATGAAGTTCTGCCTCCTCACAGGCCCAAGCAGTAGGTCCAGACAACCGTGGGCTGAAACTGTAGGATAAAATAAATCTTTTCACCATTTTAGTTGATTTTTCTCAGGTATTTTGTCACAGCAATGAAAACTAAAGCACATGATAAGAAAGTATGGATTAGACTTTCAGAACATCTGAGGGTAATAATGAACTGAATCAAACCAAAACTAAATAATAGATCAAGATAATAAAATCAAAACAAAGCCCAGAGCCAGATAAACTGCAGATCCTTTCGTTGGTCTGCATTATTCAACAGAAGAATGGACATGCAGAAAGGAAATAGCATCTAATATTTATAGTTTTGTATGAAAACTGGCATATCATCACAAATTAGAAGCATACACACAAAAATTAGAAATTATGATGTATAGACAAGACAGAATACAGAAGTATACCCAGGGATGACTCAGTTGTTGAAATGAAAACAGTGATTTTCAACAACATTGAATGTAAAAAAGGCCAAAAGATCCCTTGAAAAAGAAGGTGTTAGTCATTCTAGCAGAGATGTGTCAACTTTAAAAAAAAGCTATATAGATATACAAGTATAATATCAAATAAGAAGAAATTGCTTGGTGAACTAAACAAGAGACTGTTTAGAATCACTGTGTGTGATGATTGGTCAACCCAAACTCATACAGAAAATGAAAAAACTGAAAAACACAGAAAAGAGTAAGATGTCTGTTGTGAAATACATTTCAAGCTAATGTATTTCCATCTGGATTCTCAGAAGAAAAGGAGAGAGAGCAAGTGCAAAAACTCATTTTAAGAAATTAATCCATAAGATCAAGACTCTCAGCGTATTCTAAGGAGAATCAACCAAAAGGGAAAACACTATGGTATATCATACTCAGCTACTGAAAACAAATATAAATAATAGATGTTTAAACTAGCCAGAAATAGAGATGCAGTTCAATAGAATAATAGAATCAGGAGTTAATGTGGGTTTGCTTTTTGTTACTGTTGTTCCCTTAGCTTGTCTGCAGCAGCTGGCCACTCTTCCCTGTGCTTGGAATTAAATTTGCCTCACTGGGTGGAATTTCTCAGTTTTGCTACTCCACCAAACATTCAGAAGATCCTGTGCATCTGTGCTACAGTGACTTCTCTCTAGACTCTGCTTCCTTCCCAAGGAGTAGGTTGATTTCATTTTCTTCTGAGATAGATCTGTGGAGGAGGCAGACTGGGCTGTCCTTGCCCTGGGAGCCTCCACACCTGGTGTGCACTGTGCACTTGGGCCTGGGGCATGGGGTTTCTTAGCTTTCTTCAGGCTCGCATGTGTACTTTCTCTTGGCCAGTGTTTCCTGCTCCTCTTCCCATGGTAGCTAACACCTGTTTGGTACTGATGCCGAATTTTGAGCCCACTATGGTGCCTGTCCTCTCCTGGTGTTGAAGGCTTTTGCATTTATTCCTTTTCCAAACTGAAGTGATCTCTGTTTCTGTCCTGAAAATTGGAGTATGGGAGGTTGGTGTCACCCAAAGACAGAGGGGTTCTGGTTTTTTTCCTTTTCTAGAATTAAGTTTTAATGGTCTCTGGGAGTTCAGTTATTGCCACTGATAGCCCAGGATTTTAAGGCTTTTGCTTCATAGTAAATCCAGACAGTTTGGCAGGGTTTTGCATCTGTGCCCCAGCCGCAGTTGCTAAGCCTCCTCCATAGCTGCACCACTGCAGGAGGTCTCTCTAGTCTCTTTCCGGGGCTTGTTTTTTCTCATGAGTCCTGTGCAGAGACCGCGTGTGAATACAAACCTGCTGTGGGTCTGGAGATTCTAGATATACTTAGTTTCTTTATTAGTATATACTTGCAATATATAATAATTACATTCCTCTTGCAGAATTGACATATATATATGTATATGTATGTATATATATCTGATCTTAATATTTTTTTCTTCGCCTTCCCCCTTTTCTCTTTCCTATCTCTAGATTCCCTTTCATCTCACAGGTTACCTTCCCGTTTTCTATGATCTATCTTTTATTTTGCTCTGTAAATTATGTTCTAGCTATTCTAACCTGACCTGTTAGCCCACATCTGTTTCTTCATAATGTGCTACAGTTTTAGCCACTATCTTCTTCCTTGTTTGTGTGGCATTTAAATCATCCATTCTCTCTCTGAAGGCAAAATGTCTAATCCCTCTTTATCACCTGGTACTGGAAGGGATTGCTTCTCTCTGGAATTCAGTTCACTGTAACTTGTGACTCATGACTTCTGCTGTCTTGGGGATTCCATAAAAACTGTAATTTTAAAGATTTGTCCTTTCCTTTCCTAACAAATTTGGAAGTGATATTATTTTGAAGATTTCAGCATCCTAAGCAGAACACCGAGGTATTTTTTATTTCATTACTTATACTAGATTAAGAAGCAATCTGTTGAAATGTGCTACAATCAGAGTATAAACTCCCCACATCCCTAGTCATGTCCTCTTGTTGCTAGAATTAAGTAAGGATTTTATGAAAGAAAGAACGTTGACCGTACACCTTCTCTGTAAATGCTAAAACCAGACTGCCTGATATATCTCAGAGCTAAATTAGACTAGTGAGCTTATCATTTCTTAAACTTTGATGAGCAGAAATGTTAACTGCAATTTAGTTGGTATTTTTGTGATGACATGAAATAGCAAGGAACAAAACAAACCACAAGTCCCTGCTAGTTCTTCTTCCAATCACTTTGCTCCTGGTACAAATTTTGGGTTGGAATCAGTGCTCATTTATTCTCTGTCTCTGCGATGCATATAGAGACACAGAGTATTAAACTTTGTGTGCTTTTGTTTTCAGTGGTGGAAGCTTCTGGAAAGTTAGAAAGAACTGTATTCACATTGACCTTAGAAATTAGATCTAGCTGTTCGGTTTTCTACTTGCCAGAGACATTTTGTTTTTTAATAGTACAATGGATATGAAAAGCTAAATGACAGTACCACCTTTCTCTCAAGAAAGAACAAAATGTCTGGCGTATAGTAAACATTTAATAATGAATGAATGAATAATTTCTGATTATGATAGTTAATTAAGATTCACACATGTTAAAATTAATGAATTTTTCCTCCAGTCCCAGATGTTACTGATAGCTAATTGCTACTCTTAGTTTAATGTTCAACATTTTTTTCCCTTGTTTCTTTAGTGAGGCTATATTAGAGATCATTATCTCCACAGAATTTATTATTTTAACTATTCTATTTTTAACGAAAAACTGTATAGTTTCTTCTGATTTTTAGGCAAATTCAAATGCTTTTCAATTAGCTTTGTGTTTCTTATAACCTCTCACCATATAGGCCTCCTCTATAATTTCAAAATGCACAGTAAAAAAAAAAATCATGTGCTCTTTTCTTTGAAATTAGTGTGATAACATTATCTCTCCTAATATCCTCTTTTTTCAGGGTTGGATGAAAGAATAAATAGAAATATTTTGCTCTGTCCTGGACCATGTTACATATTCATTATGTATCTGACTCCTTGTCTAAATTATGGACTCCTGTGAAATGTATGAGGATCTAAATTACTTTGTTTCCTCAGAAACTAACATGTAGTAGGCACTTTAGAATTGTTGATAAAATAAATTAAATATTGATAATATAAGGACTGCCATGATAATGACTAGAATTCTACACAGATTAATAAATTTGTAACTCCGTTATAATTTCTTGTCAAACTTAATATAAAGTCATGTAATGCAAATCAATACATAGAGCTATTTAAATAGAAGCGAATAAATGGTCTACATTTCCTTGAGTATATCTACTCTAAAATCTATGTGATTTATGAAATGTTACATGAATTTCCTTGTGCCTGTAAAACAGAAATAACATTTATATTGTGTTATAAATTTATAACAATATAAAATTTATTATGTACATAAGTTATACATAAATATATTCTGTGCTTATTGTATGCACAAAAATATTTACCATTGTGCTATTTGATCCTGGTGCTGTAGTTTCTAGATGCTTGTTGTAGAGTAGTTACATTTTACATGCTTTTATTCTGTTTAGGTTTTCCTTTAGTAGGTTCACATTTCTAGGTCTTAATAGTATTAGCATTTTTAATGAACCAAAGGAAGCAAGAATAAAATCTTGTCTTTTTAAAACTCTTATCCACCCTTCACATTTTAAGTCATGTTTTTAATATTCCCAAAGATAATTCAGAGGGCCACTGGGCAAGCCCTATTAATTCTACTAGCTATTCTCAAGATACCCTATTGTCCTCAGAGTAAGTTATAGATGAAGTTAGGATCTTATTCAGTTTTCCTTATTAAAGTTTCAGATTTGTAAGAGAAGTAACCATTTTGGTCCTATTTATTCCTTATTTTTCAGTTATTAGCATTACATCTGAAACATAGTGTGTTAGCATGAATGCATTTATTCAAGTGATATTGGTTGATTTTAAATGTAATTTTAAATATAATTTAAGTTCATGTTTTCTATTTTAAGTGGCACCTATGATATGTTACTATTTCATCATCATGCCAAAAAAATTATCATTTTTCATTCTATGATCATGTTACTGATGATAATTGCTTTTAATGAACTTGCTCCCCACCCCAGTTTCCACAAGAAAAGAATGCTCTGGTTGGTGCTGAAGATTTGAAGTATTCTATTTCTTTGAAAAATGTATTTATTATTGAAAAATTGCTATATTTTTTAAAGTCATTCAATATTTTTGTTTTAGGGTGCAACAATTATAGAGAATTACTATCCACAAAAGAATTGAATTTAATAACCATGGTATCTTCATTTAAAAATTAAATTAATATGGCCTTGTTTATTAGAAAGATACAGATTAGAATACTGTTTAAAAGTGGAAAACAAGTATAGCGTACATCGGAAGATACGTATGAAAGTACGGAAGCAATAGATGCCTAATGCTAGCCCTTTCTTAATGTTTTTATATTTTCTCATAAGCTTGGTGCATTTTTGCTGTGTTTTTCCAGAAATATTTTAATAATGGTGTAACTAGAGTATCAGCACAATGCTTTCAGTTAGTGTGATTTCATGTCACTGCAAAGTAATTATTTAAGCTTATGTCGGTGGTGTTCATAGTGTTAAAAATGATCACTTGGGAGGCTGACGCAGGAGGATCACTGCAAGTTTAAGGTCAGCCTGGAATTCATAGTGAGTTTAAGGCCAGACTGAACTACATAGCGAGACTCTGTCTCAAAAAAAAAAAAAAAAAGGAAAAATGAGCATTTATTTTTGTTCTTTAATATAAAAGAAAGTAAAATATTTTTAAATATATGGGATTATATATTTTCAAATATTTTGTTAAATCAATTACTAGAAATTACTTATGAAATCTTTTTCCAATTTACTCAGATTTTAAAAATTATTTTATCTATAAGCATTAATATCATAATGCAACATAAGGAGCTTTAGATAAGGTGGCATATTTTCTCAGAAAGAAAATTATATTTTGCTCTAAAAACATGACAACGGTATGGTTTTAATTACCTTCTGTTTTGGAGAGTGGCGGCCAGCCAATGAACTGCATCTTTTTGTCCTTAAAGAATGTAATCAAATAAATAGTAGATGAAGCTTTTGTTGATTCTTGGATATGTAAATTAAGCACAGTATTTAACAAGTTATTTTGTCATCCTGATGAGTGGAAACACTGATTTGCAAGACTAATTATGCTCACTATTTTCAGAACAAGCAAAGGGTTTTGTAGTATGTAGTTTTCTAGGGCATCGCAATTGGACAGGCAGGTTCTCTGCAGATCAGGCCTCCTCAGAAGATGCCTGGGATGTTATATAAACCTCGGTGTGGTGGAGGAGGTGAAGTTTATAATTCAGTAAAACGCTGTGAGACAATTCTGCATTTTGAAGTCAATTAAATTTGTCTGCTTAGACACTTTTCAAATGTCCATGAGGGTCTGCATCTGTAAATAAGTTAATAATTACTAATATATCCTTAGTGGTACAATAAGTTCAGATCTTCATTAGTTCTCTGCCAAGTGCAACAAGAAAATTTTCTTTCATTGATCTAATAAAATGCTTTGTGAGTGAATTGAGATACACTGAACAAAACTTTTTAGCTCTAGGGCTTCACTGAGAATCCCAAGAGAAAAGTCAAATCTTAGGTTTTGGAATTATACAAAGAAATACAGAAGTAATAACATTTTCCAAAGAAGGAAGTATATAACTACTTTAACAGAAAAAAAATATATATATATAATCACATGTAAAAAATATGTGATTGTGAACTACAGAGAAATTCAGGACTTTCGTGGAATGCAGGAATATATTTTCTAGACACACTTTTGAAGAACTTTCTCTTTTAAACACATTTGGGAGAGAAACCTATGAGTTTTAATTTGGTGTCAAGGAAAGGTGGAAAATACACATAATCTAGAAATATATATGGACGTGTCATTATATAATGGAAAGGAGAGTCTCCCTTCACTGTCCCTAGTTGCGAAGTGTGCCAACAGACGTACACAAGACACCAAGGGAAACTATCCTCCTATGATTAATTCTGGCCAAGAGCCATCAGAAAGCTCTTCACATGAACTCTTTCCTCAAAACTCAATTTGTATTCATCTTGGTTGTTATATTTCAACTGAAGAAGTGAAATTATAGAAGGAATTATATGTCTACTTTGGCATTTACAGAGGATGTTAGAGAGTGAATGTCAAGGCAAATTGTGGCGTTGATAGTAATATTCTCACTAGTTGCAATGGATATATATATTTGCAAAAGTCAGACCTGTGCCATTTATATTAAGCTATAACGTTACATTTTTATCTTCTATCTCTTTTGCTTCTCTAGTGTTGGAATATATGTGGACAGTTAGCCACCATTAAAGGTCACATTTATAGAAGTCAAACTAGTTTAATATCATCTTTACATTTTTTTTGTTTTCCCATCTTCAATACTAGCCCAAGTCCTATTTTACCTGTACTTTTCAAAAGATGAATTAAACTTGCTGTATGACTACAGAGTGAGTTGGGAAGAAAGCTTGTTGAAGAACAATTTCATGGACCAGATGCAATGGTAGGAACATCATACATACTATTTACTTCAATGTACCCAACAGTCCTATGAGGTTGGATATTGTCTTCCATTTCTAAAAGCAGAGAAGTACAGATGCTAGCACTGAGTCTGTACAATATGACTTCTAACAAGCCAGCTGCAGAGCTGGTATGTAAACTAGATCTGTCTGGCTTCAAGTCTGTTTCTATTTTTTGCGGCACCAGGGATCGAGCTCACAACCTCGCACCTGCTAGACAGGCACTTAAGCCATGAGCCAAACTCCCGGCCCTAGTTTTTTGAGGCAGGGTCGCACTATGTAGCTCAGGTTGGCCTTGTACTCGCATTGTAGCCCAAGCCCGGCCTCGAACTCACAATGCTCCACCTACCTTAGCCCCCCAAGTGCTGGGATTAAAGGCGTGCGCCACCACGCCCGACTTCCTCAAGTCTGTTTCTATTTCATAGGATGAGAATTTTTAATTATTGAGGAAAATTTGGTGACTCATTTATTCATTTTTTGTGTTATGATTTGTGTCTAGATGTTCCCCCAGAAACCTTATGCAGTCTTAGCTAGGACTTTTTAAGAGACAGCCAAATCTAGAGTGTGATGCTGGGATTAAGAGTGTGTGATTACTAAATCAGCCACTGATTGGTTTGGCACCACCCTAATCGCAGTAGCCTAAACAGAGTATAAAAAGGACAGAAAGATGGTCCTTTGCTGCTTTTGCTGTCTTCTGCTGCTATGTATAGTTATCCCTCTGCCATGTGCCACCCTGCCTTGGAGCAGATGATTATGAGCTGAAACCGCTACAAACTGTGAGATAAATAAGCCTTTCCCCCTTTAACTTTGAGCACTGAGTATTTTGTCTCAGCAACTAGAACAGCAAATAAGACATGGCACTTCTAAAGCAACACTTTTAACTAGATTCCGGCTGATGTTTAACATTTATTATTGATGGGAAAATTCAAGCAGTTTATTGTGTTAAAATATCCATAGCTGTCCTGTCCAATATTTTAGAAACTGGCCACAAGCGAACAAGTGACTATTAAAATTAAAATCAAACTAAAAATTTCTCAGTCTCAATAACCACATTTCAAGTGTTCAGTGACCATATGTAGTTATCATACTGGATAGCAAAGATTGTAAAATATTTTCAAAACATAATGTTTATCTTGCTAGATAGACTTGGTCAGTGTATGTTGGGGGTGGAGAGAAAGAGAGAGAGAAAGAGGAGAGAGGGAAATGGGCTGACATTTTCTTTGACTTTGGATGGAGTTACATCTTGGGGTTTCAACAGTGAGTTAAAAACACATTTAATATAGCTAGCCTACCATCCCTCACAAAGTAGCATCTAGCCTACCTTAAATGTGCTCAGAACAGTATGTTAGTCTACAACTGATAAAAATCATCTTATACACAGCCCATTTAATAATGGTATATAGGGTTACATCTCTCATGTGGCTGATCAGGAGCTGTGGCTTACTGCCACTGCCCATCATTGCAAGACAGGATCTATCTCATATAACCATCCAAGGAAAACATCAAAATTCAAAACTCAAAATGCGGTTTCTACTAAATATATATCTATCACTTTCACACACTGTCATAAAGTTGAAAAGTCATAAATCAAATCATAACAAATCAAACCACCATAAATTAGGGAATATCAGTATATACATGTATGAATATGTATGTGTTTGTGTATATTCACACTTACATATGTGCATATATTCACACATGCATATGCATATATATTTGTATGTCCATATATATTCTCACATATATATGTGTATATATATGCACACATACATACATGTATATGTATTCTTTTATATTTATTCACACACAAATGCTAATATATTAAAGCAAATTCCCAAAGACTTATTATGGCTAGAGTCTGGAAACTCTTAAATTCACTTCATTCATTAACAGCTTCCATTCCCTGTGCGATGGGTTTTAAAGTACTTTCCAGTATCCCTATGTCTTGAAAGTACAGTTTGAAGATGATTGTTCTGGGGTAATTATCTTCATCATCATTATAACTGTTATATATGATTACAGATATCAGAGGTGAAATGAATTTCAAAATCATCTCATTCAGTCACCTTACTTTGCAAGAGTCATCATTATCCTTCAAACTTAACAGCTTGCTTGTTTTTCCTGTTTGCTTATTTCAAATTTCCATTTGCTACATATGGAGGAGAAAAGTAGACTAGAGTTCTTTGATTGAAATCCATGAACTAAGCTAAGGGGACAGGATGTTCATAAAAATGCATATATTATTTTCATCATTTGTTGTACACGATCAAGAATCCATGGATCCACACAGATTTCAACAGAATTAGAAAGCATTTAGTAATACTCCAAATGGTAACAGTTGTCACTCAAAAAGTATGTGGAACTTAAGCTTCTCACAAAATAACTGGAATTCACATTTTAAAAGACTTACCTGATAGTAATATAAAGAGTTCAAAATCAAATAGACAGTCATCAGAATTGATCAGAAAGTAGTTCACTCTTGGAATCCTTAATTGACTTGAAAACACCACATTAAATTAAAATAAACATTTTCGTATTTGATAAAGGGACCATACATTTTATTGCAAGCACTGGAGAGTAATTGTAATTGATAAATTTAGAATTTGAGCAATAGAACAGATTCCACTGCTTGTTTAAAATAAGAGTAAAAAGAAAATTGGAAAACCTAAAGCAATTACTAAGAATAATCAGAAATGTCCTTGCCTTATTTTTTCCCAATTTTGATGATATACAAAGCCCAGAGAACAAGAAATGTTGTTCTCTGTCAGACTGGACCTGATTTTCATTGCCATTATTGTGGATACATAATAATTCTTTTCATGTTTCTCAAGCTTAAGTGTTCATAATTCATTATTTTGATTTTCATAGTGTTCTGTGGAATTTCAAAATACTGGTATAACAAAAAAATGTTGTGCCAGCTCTGAAAGCTTTTCATTGTTTCTGATATTATTTAGATCTTGTCCATTTTTAAATGTCAAATGCTCGAAACTTGCTTAATGATTGCTGAATTTTTGCAGTTTTAGATAATTACCGTCTTTGAAATACTATTTTCCTCTAGGAAATTAAATGCTATTTGTGATGCATTCATTTTTTTTTTTCTTTTAAAATGCTGCTTTGAAATCACTTCCCATTATGGGCATGGTCTCAAAAAATAAAGCCACTGAAGCACAGAAATGGACATTTCTCATCCAGTGTCTTCCAGAAAGCTTTATGTCTGGCAGTGTATTAGAATTGAGAAACTCATGACAAGCAACCTGGTACTCAAGGGCACTTGCCTTGTAGCTTGGGAGGAGAGTGCTGTCAAATGATCCTCATCACATGTTTGCACACTGCTTCCTTTACGTAGTGCTGTGAAATGGCTTTCTCTCTCCAAAACTAACTATGAGCAAATTTCATTGAAGTCCAATTAAGACTACACATTATGATTATTACATTTTGGTTAGGCAGATAAATGGCTTTTCATTAGCTTGACAAAGTTGGGAATGCCCTTGTTTCTGTCAAGGGTAGAAACAGAGTTGGCAGTTTTGTGGCACACAAGGATTTTATGTCTCTTCTTAGATAAAATTGGGGACATTGATATTTTATTGACCTGGCTACATAGTTCGCTACTTATAGAAACCAGTCATATACTAGAAGTATGTGTATGCGTGTATGTGTGTGTGCGCATGTGTCTGTATTGTGTTTATACAACCTGAACCTTGGTTACATATTGCAAACACATTGCTTTAAATAAATGACCAAGTAAACCATGGGACTCACTCTCCCACTCTGGCACTTAGAAAAAATGTTAATAAGGAGTAAATATTTCCAACAGGATGACTTCAAGGACCATGGATACTGGTCAACAGTGAGTGAAGACTCAGGTCAATGTCTCAGTGTCTTATCCGTTTCTCTTCAGTGGCATCTGGGTAGATAAAACGATCAACAGAGCTAGTGCACATAGCAGAAATTTCACTGCTGACTCATAGTTCATTCTTTTTTCATTCCTATCATATATTAGAATATTTAAATGTCATTTCAACTATATGAAATTTCTTGAATTATTGGAGATTCAGTTAACAAACATATTTCACTTAATGGGATCTATCTGTACACTTGTCCAGATGTGTAAATGTTATTTACTAGTCTTTGGAAGACAATTAATCAGCTTGATTAAGACAATTAATCAATTATCATGATGCCTTTGAAAATTTGACTTGCTGTTTACTTCTAAACTAGTCATAAAATTTAAGAATTTAATTTTTTTTATTTTACAGCAAGGCAAATTCCTCTATATTTAATAAAATATATAAATATAGTACTAAAAAGTAATTGCTACATAATATCGCCAAACAACCATGAAACTTTTGTTGTATTTTTTCCTGTATTTCTTACAGGTATTTTAAAATAATTGCAAATCTTACACTTACATAATATGAGTATACAATTAAGATTTCACTTTAAACCGGGCATGGTGGCGCACGCCTTTAATCCCAGCACTCGGGAGACTGAGGTAGGTGGAGCATTGTAAATTCGAGGCCCGCTTGGGCTACAACGCGAGCGCAAGCCAGCAGAGCTACATAGTGTGACCCTGCCTCAAAAAACTAGGGCTGGGAGTTTGACTCAGTGGCTTAAGCGCCTGTCTGGCAGGCGTGAGGCTGAGAGTTAGATCCCTGGTGCGGTGCAAAAAAAAAAAAAAAAAAAAAAAAAAAAAAAAAAAAAAAAAAAAAAAAAAAAAAAAAAAAAAGATTTCACTTTAGCATTTTTATGTAAGAGGTATATTTTCATGTTAGTACATATCATTTATAGATAATATTAATATGATGGCTTTATAGTGTTTGTTGTACCTGCCTTTCTGTTCACCATAATTTATTGAACCAAAATACAGAACAAGCCTAATATCAAAGAGTAAAAATACCTTGTAAAAATATTAATCGATAACCCATTCATATCCTTTTTACCTTATTCTTTGTGTACATGTTACTTACTGGATATTTGTGCCCATATCTCCTTGCATGGAGATGTTCTCTGGTACATGGTCATCTACCTGTATTGTTGTACAGATGTGTAAATATTGTGTTTAGTCTGTGAAAGATAATTCATCAGAGAATATCACCATGTGCAGTACCTGTTGAATAATTTCACCAAGCTTTTGATAACATCAGGGACTCAACATCCTAAGGCAGCTTGCTCATTCCATAGCTGATGGGAGTTGGTGGTAAATGCCCCAGTCCCTCTGCCCTTAATTGAGATAGCTAAGAGAAGCATTCACCTCTGCAGCAGCAACTGGTTCCTAGTGCCAACTTTGCTTCTTCCGCTTCTCTAAATCTTTTCACTCTTCTCCTAGTGGTATTTCTTTGGAGAGTCTCCCAAATACTGTATTTTTAACTCAAAATCTTAAGTTTTTATCCTTTTTAGGATACTGCAACATCTTCCTTTTTTGTTTTTTTGTTTGTTTGTTTGTTTTGTTTTGCAGCACCAGGGTTCAAACTCACAACCTCATGCCTGCCAGACAGGCACTTAAGCCACTGAGCCAAACTCCCAGCCCTAGTTTTCTGAGGCAGGGTCGCACTATGTAGCTCAGGTCGGCCTTGTGCTTGCGTTGTAGCCCAAACTGGCCTCAAACTCACAATGCTCCGCCTACCTCAGCCTCCGGAGTACTGGGATTAAAGGCGTGTGCCACCACGCCCGGCTAATGCAACATCTTTCAAATACTACTCTGTTAACCATTTACCCACGAATTAAGTTTGCAGAGCATTTAAAAAAGATATTCTTGGATATCTTGGGGGTCAAAGAAAATTAGACAAAGCAAAACAAGGTATTAGACTTCAGAAATTCTGTTGTTTGATATTGTCAGTGTTTTCAAAATATAAACAAAGGTGTTTAAATGAGCTAAGAAGCTATTTTCATTTGAGCATCAGCCAAGCTACAAAATATCCAATTTGAATTAGGAAAAAAAGTTACTTATAACTTGAAAAATGAAAATAGTATCTCATTCTAAAATTATTTTATAATTTACAATTTGATAAATGAAAGTAGTATCCATGAAAATTATAATTTAATTTGAAGTTATTTCTCATTGTAAAATATTTCATTATTATTTATGATTAATAAATGAAAACAGTATCTCATTCATTAATAAAGTGACTAAGCATCATGCGCCATTTATGTGAGGTATAGCTGAACTCTCTTAAATACCCATTTAACAGGGACACCAGAAAGATGAAAGAAGAGGCTTTGGAGCAGGTGACGATCAGGTGTGGCTTGAGTTTTCTCTCACCAGCTAGAGAAGGTGCTCTGTCACTCACTGGCAGTACGTAACATACATAGCCAATTCTAATTACCTTCAGCATTCATAAAGCATGGATATCAATATTCACAGAGCATTAAAATTGAGGTAATGGATATAAAACACTGGGCCTAATGTCATCTGTTAAATATATAGGAAATACAGTAGTAGGTATGCTCAGTTTACAAATTCTTAAGGTATTTTAAGCTAACTTTTAAAAAACACTTTTGTTTACTATATTATGAGTCCCTATAAAACTATGGACTCTTATGTGTGTCTACTGTAAATATTTATTAAATATGAAATTTTGTTTCACATAGAATGTTTATGAATATCTAATTAAATTGGCTTGTTTTATCCTTTCATCTAGTATTTCTAAAATTAATTTTTTCTCTGAACTCCTGAGGCTTGATAAATGTTGAAATTATTTCACTAGAAATGAAACATTTTGAACCTATATGCTCTCCTAAAGTTTTTGCCACATTTTGGAGGGGGAAAAATCATCCAATTAGCTTCTCCCTATATATTTTAAAGAATATTTTTATTTACAAATATTTTCTTCTTGTGCTAGAGTATGTAGGAAAAACAGGCACAACTTTTTGATATAAATTTATAGAATTCAGAATTTCTAGTGGACCAAATGGTCTCTCTGAAGACTGACTCAATTTTGTTTTTGAAATTCATTTTTCTGTAAGCGTCTCCCTTCCCTGATTGGTCGCAGTTTTGTCCATCCCTTCCGTACCATTCTTTTTCCATTTCAATTTGACACCATTGTCTGCTTTGGATACCAAAATGGATTGCTAGTCCATCTATAATGCTGCACTGGATTTATTCCAGGGTCATACATGTTATAATTTGTTTTCATGGAAAGATTATTGATGAACCCACATAATATCAATCATTTTAATAATACTTTTGTTACTAAACAAATTTCTGGTATGCAGAACTCTAAAATGATCCCCAAGATACCTACTGCCTATATAATCCTCCCTTTTGAGTCTAGATGGAAGCTATGACTATCAAGGGACATCACTGCCTTGATTGTGTTACATGATGTCTTGTGTTATATAATACGTCATAACAGAGCTTTCATAGATAATTAAAGTCCCTAATCAGTTGACTGTGAGTTTATAAAAAGAGAGATTATCCTGGATAACTCTTACTCAAATGAGTGCTTAAGAACAAGACATGGCAGCAGACTCTCCAGTTGGCCTGGACAAAGCAATAGCAATGCTCTGAACTGCACCATAGGCAACCCTAAGGCATCACAGAGGCATCCTCAAGTCTTCCTGCTCTGCTCAAGTCAGCAAGGGAATAGGGACTTTAGTTCTGTACTACAAGGAAGTGACTGTGAACAACAATCTGAACTAGCTTGATAAGAAACCCTACATTCCAAATCAGATCACACCCTTGCCAAACCTTCATTCCAGCCCTTATAATCCAGAGCAGAGGACTTAAGGGTGCCACGCTCTGGTCTTCTGGACAATTCTGAACAACAGAAACCATGAGACAGTAAATGGCACTTATTTTAAGATCTCACATTTGTGGCAGTGAGCAATGGAAAATGACTGTGACTTTTATACTCTGGTTCATACAAAATTTTATAATCATTCTCTAATTTTTTTTTTCTGCTATCATTTACTGATAGAGATTTGCTCATCTTTCAGGTCTGTGGAGACTTTATTCCTTCTGAGTATTAAAGGATATGAATGTACTTCAGAGTTAAAAGAAAACATACAGGTCTAATCATAAAGACTTGTAGACAATTTACTAATGTTGAGTTTGTTTGGTGGAACCAGATTGCTAATAATAATGAGATGATAATAGTATTGATAGTATTAATGGCAAACTGACACTTCTCATTTATTAGTGAATACTAATATATCATTAGTATTAATTAGTGATACCAATAGGCAATAATACATAAACATCTCATCTAAACCTATTTTTCATCATCCTCATTTAACATAGAAGAAAATAACCTCATAAAGATGGAGTGACTTGCTGAAATACAGTCACTAAGTGAAACTGGGTGGTAAAGAAGACTGCCTGACCCCAAAGACAAGATTTTGATGTTGTTGGTATATTTTGTGAGTTTTTAAAAATAAAGACTCATTTTAAAGGCTATGAAACTGGAAAGATATATAAATGCGTGACAAAATACCTGAGAAAAACAAACTTAAAAAGGAAAGATTTTAGCTTACAGTTTTATAGGTTTCAGTCCACGAATAGTTGGTTCCTTTGCTTTTAGGATGGTGGTAAGCCACAAACAGCACAGTGAAAGAGCATGGTGGAGAAAAACCGTTCATGTCGTGGCAACCAGGACAGAGAGAGACAGAGACAGAGAGAAAGTTATAGATAACTTCCTCCTTCTGCTTTTGTTTAGTTCAGATTCCACACTATTGGTTGAGACCAGCCACATTAGAGGAGGGTCTCCCTGTTCAGTTTGTCGTCCCATATACCAATTGTCTCTGGAACAATCTCATAGTCACTAAGGATACAGATGTGTGATTTATTAATTTTATAGGCAATTCTCAATCCAATTAAGTTGACAATCAAGATCAAGATTAACCATCACAATGTGGAATATACAGAGATAAAAATGATTCAAAAACAATAAAATTCAATCTTTTTAAATATTTGAGAATATGATGCATTAAGTTTCCAGTCAAATGAGTATATAGCAACCAGTTACTTACTTGTTTCAAAGATACCAAGCACTCTGCAAACATAAGCCTAGAAATCTTACTTCAAATTGAAATTTATTAAGCTATGAATCAAATTAAATAGGGATTGAATAGAGTAGTATAACTTATTTACTAGAACTTTATAGGTAATTTAAACCAATACCATCATTATACAGATTAGTGATATGAATAAGCAAAGAACATGCTCAATATTGTCTAATATCACTTTCCAATTGATACTGCCCAAAGGAAACTAAAAAAGATATAAATTTGCATATATATACATAAGAAATAAGAAGACTATACTACTAATTCTGTTAGTTCTTGGAAAAGAATAGTTAATACTCATATTATTAGATCAGTTTTGTGTGTCTATATCTGATAATCTAAGCAACTGTTTTGAAGATAACACTATGCAAAATAATAACCATTTTTAAATTCCTATCATCTTGTTTTGAAAGCCTTTATTTTTATTGGTTTGGGTTTGTTGTTGTTTGTCTCTTTTGCTTTTTGTTTTCCTTTTCTGCCTTTTTTTCACTTTTAAATAAAAAAAATCCTAGTATAAAAAAAAGAAACAACAAAGAAGATCAAAGGAGCAATGTAAATGAAGTTGCAAGACTCAAAGTCTATTCTTTGCCCTGAAATCTTAGGTGCTTTTCTTGGAGATGGAATATAGGCTTCTTCCTTCACTATGTAGAATCATAAGAAGTTTTAAAATCAGGCTTAGTTGGGCATTAGACAGACCATAACCAGGAAAAAACAGGTAACATCAACAAAAGTAATAACAGAAACTTAAGACATACCAAAAATTCTAGGTAGCTCCAAATCCATAAAATATAAACCTTCAGATCATATCTATTGAAGTTTCCAATTTACACGTGTTTTAAAATCTGTACCTGTGATGAATCATTACTTTTATGGTTATACGTAGGAATCTAAAGGGTTTCTTATACTCCAGTGCTCTTAGTGTCCTTGGGATTTTTTTTATGAATCCCAGTTATTTCCGTGATAATGTTTCACACATCACAGTTTCTCCTGTATATGTACCAGAACACAGCCAAGTACCTATGCACAATTTCCCTCCAACCCTCTGGCAATGCATCAAAAAATAATTGCCCAAGAAAAGTACTATATAGGCCACATCTTCTACACTCATTCACTGCATTTTTTGCATGCTGTGTAATTTGATGGGAATGCATAAAATGCAATATTATGAATATCTCTTCAATAGGTTAGTTATTGACTACAAGTCATAGTAAGCAAGTGTTAAATCCATCCTAACAATTTTTCTGCTCAAATCAATGGGATTTAAAATAGGAATCAATAATAGTGACAGATTTTGATGTTTTTGCTAGCAATTTATATTTATACAAACAGCGTCCACATTATACATGACCCTGTGGCAGAGGAGACAAATAATCAATACTCTTATATCCCTGCTAGGATTAAATTCTCCTCTTGGAATATACTAATTAAAAGTCAAACATAGTGCTGACATTTTCTGCATAATTGAGATAATTTTATACAATAAAATAAGTTTTAACACACAAAAAAAAGCGATTTTGATGAAAATTTGTACCGAATAAAGAACACAAAAACCCAGTTGTTCATAAGGCTTCTGATCATGAGTTATTTATTGTAACCTAAGAAGTCAAAACTATAAAACACAATTTTGTCTGCTTCCTCTTACTGTTATTACTCATAAATGGGGTTAGTGGAGGTGTTGTGTGTGTCTTAAGGTACTAGCACAAGATGTGGAGTATTCTGAGTTGTTTTTCTACATGAATACTGTGTAGGTAGAAAAGCAATTTAAAGCAACAGAATGCATTACTTAATGTCAGTACAGATTTTGGTGTAATTCAAACTTAATGAATTTTTGAGGGGAGAAATAAATGGGTTGAGCACCATCAGATGTCTACTCAATTTCACACTATAGATAGTGTTTTAAAAAAATTTACTACTGAAGTTGAAAAAGTAACTACTCTGCAACTATGGAACTATGGTCCTTTAAAAGATGAGTTAATGACTTGACCTTGGCCTTAGGAAAAAAAGCAAAGGTGGTAGAGGATACATTCACTAATACAGAAATATTCAAATCATCCAGGAGAAATGAGAGAAGAAGATATTTCTGATGAACTGAGTGAAGAATAAATTATCATAGGTGCAGAGAGAAACACCCGGAACCTATGACATAAATTAGAAATACAAACAATCCATTTGAGTCTTTCTTGGATTTGTGGATTGATCAATGCCCCTGGAAAATCACTTGTTACTTTAAATGTATGTTCACTGACACAGTAACAGTCTGCTGCCTTTCACTACTGGGTTTGCTTTCTGTCTTCTTTGTCAGTGCATTACAAACTATGAACTCTCATTTATTCTTAGAATACTGTCATCTATGCCTCTGTAGTACAAGACCTAGAGAAGTAGCAGGGTCATAAGTTTGGGATATATGTGCAACTTCCAGAGCATCCATCTCTAACCTTGTTGGAATCACTCATTCATTATTAATCGATAAAAACTAAAGAAAACAGGAAAAATAAAAACATCAACCAAAACCTATATAGTCACATTTACAATGACTTTAGCATTTTGATATGTACCTATAATTTCTAAGACATAGTTAACACAATAATGAAAGTGGAAAAGTACATAGGAGCATGTGCATAGGTAATATGTAAATACTATAACATTCCACCAAAGGAATTGGAGCATGTGAAGACTGGCATTTCCAAGGGCCTAGAACCAGTTCCCCACATATAACAAGGAGTAACTGCATTGTTTCATGCTTATTACTTCTAGAAGTTTTAAGGCACTCCAGTAAGTTTTCTCTCATGTTTATCTTTTATAAATCAATTATTCATTGCACTTTAATCTCAGTTCAGTGATTTTACTATTCTGTTAGATAAAATGAACTTCTACTTTCTAATATTGCTAGTTACATATTTTCAGTTATTTTCTCTGTCATTTTTCTTCCTGGTAAAAATTAATACCTGCAGTACAGTCAATAATCAGACTCATTTTACATTTTCAGTCATAATTCCGTTGTTGATATTTTATCTAATTTCCATTTCTTCCCTTAGAATAATAAAATATGAACTTTCTCCATTCATTCAAAATTAATTACCCAACATATGTCATGTGCTTGGGAAATATGATGACCAAGCAATTTAATAAGAATAAGCTTTGGGAAATAGAACATGATGGTCAGACAACACATTAGGAGTTGATTATGCAATAGAGAACAAAGTCATAAAAACATGCATAAATAATAAAACATAATAATTATTATAGACCCCAAGTTTATAGCAGCAGATTTGTAATAGCTAATCTTGGAAACAACCAAAATGCACATCAACCACAGGATGGATGAAAAAGATGTGGTATTTTTATACAATGGAATATTACACAGCTATAAAAAGGATAATCTTGAGGCTTTTATAGATAAATGGAGGCAACTTGAGACTATACTCTTAAGTGAAATAAATTACACTCACATTTGTAAATATCGTATTGTCTCCCTTGTGTAAAAATAAATAACAATTAAAAAAAACTGAAAGAGTAATAAGATCCAAAATGTACCATAGCTATTGTAATAAGGAAAGAGAGACAAAGTGCCCAAAATTAAAGAACAACTGGGATAGGGAAAGGAGAATTGGAGGAAAGGAAAAGGTCATATGTTTGTAGATATACACATATAACTGTATGTATGTATAAGTGTGCAAGATGGATAACTATACTACTAATTCTCTGTTAGCTCATTAGAAAGAATAGTTTGCATTGTCATTGTTTGATTGTCTGATGATTTTTTATGCCTAGATTTCATAACTTGAACAACTACTTCTACGATAACAATATGTAATATATTGACTGGTATTGATTTCCTACTTTTTTTTTGAAATTCTGTATTACTTCTATCTTTTTTTCTGCTTCGCTTTTTTTAAAATAAAAAAATAATTATTATAATAGATATTTTCTGTTCCTTAGGGAGTTGAGAGTCAGGCAAGTGTTTTGTAGCTTTTAGTCCAACTTGAAAGCTTATGTGCACAATATATTCTGTAGTACAAGTATACATAATGTATTAAAAGCCAGTTATTCTACTTGTAAAACATGGAATGTTTAATTTAGAGAAAAGTAGATTCTGACTTTATTTTTGTCCCTAAGTACCAGAAAGAAAGAACATGAATGTTATAGTAGTAATGAACTGCTTAGTGTTTTGAATCTATTAACGTACTTTGGCATGTGTTTAGTTAATTCCTGGAACTGGTCAAGCAATTTATTCACTTGGGTTTATCTTACTGCTTCTAGAACACTATTCTCTTTGTAAATTGTAATAATAGCTCACTTGTTTCCTAAGTACCTCCCAGAAAAATACTATCTCTACCTTATTGGTTCTAGTCTTCCTTTCCTACTCCTACTAAATTGGCCAATCAGTCAGGCTGGCTCATAAGCTACTCTCCCCGAGGCCTCAGGCAAATGTACCAGTGGTGCTCTGGGAACTGCTGTAGGGTCCCCTTCTCTGGTCATCTTCAGAGACCGCCTTTTGCCTGATTCACAGCTGAATGATATCAGTGCCACAATTTAGCACTTCTTTAACATGGTAGTGGTGGCCAGAGTGAAGACCTTTCATAGCAGACCTTGCCTGGAAGACTTTCTGCATGGGGTAAGGGCTATCTGATTTTTTGAGGCACAAGGAAAGACTAATGGATACCAATGTGAATATTTTATGTAACACAAAATGTTGCAGTCAAGAATTGCAAGGAAAACATACAGGACACAAAATTTATATTATTATTTTATAATAGTCACCCAAAGAGTTAGAAGAGCAGGAAATCTGTCCACATACTAAGACTCAAGGAATTCAGCTGAGGGCCTGGATCCCACAACAATGTCCTGCATGAGTCCAGCTGAAGACCTAGAGCCCGTGACAATGCCCACAAGTCTAACTGGAGACCTAGAGCCCATGACAATGACTCATGAAAGTCTGTTGCACGGATCTGCACTGGAAAGGCCCAAAAGTCAGCTGTGGAAGCCAGAAAGTCTGTGCCAGCAGGGCGAAGGATCTGTGCAGGAGGCTGAGGAAGCAACACTCAAAGTAAGGACCAGGGCTCCCCCCAACAAAGTACCACAGCCATCCTAAGTGACAACAAGGTCCTGAGCTCTTCTGATGATCAGAACAGTGGAGTTCATATCAGGAAGCCAGCGTGACAAGCTTTTCAAAGAGACTCAAGAACACACCATCTTCCCCTCTGGAGCCAGAAAGTGATGCTCAAAGTAAGGACCACAACTCACCCAAAGTGAACCACAGCCATTGTCAGCAACAACAAGGTCCTGAGCTCCCCTGATGATAACAGCCAAGTTCCTATCAGGAAAGAAGCTCAACAAATTCCTCCAGGAGAACCAACAGCAACGGGAGAACCAACAACCCCACAGAGAGCCAACAACACCACGGAGAACAACAACACTTCTTCCTCCTCAGTTTTCCTTTTTGTGCTGTTGGTGACAATCCTCAGCTGGGCATCCACACCCAGCACCACGCTGATTCAGTTTAGCTGGTATTGCAATTGACCACCATTTATCAGTCCCTCTCACATAATCAAGTAAATATTGTGGATCCCGATAGTAAAATATTTAAAAAGGGGGTAAAGACACACAAAACTTCAAGAGGAAAGTGTAAGAAGTTCATACAGAGGTAAGGATATACTTTTCAATTTGAACGTTTCACAGCAGTACCCTGCATTCACATTGATATCCCCCAGGCCATTCTCACATCATATAGTGTTTTGTTTTTGTTTGTTCTTACAGTCTTGGTCCGATTTTGTAATTCGACCTAGAGGCCAGTGAGTTCTTCTCGAACAGCTATTCATAGCCTCTCCCTTACCTACCTGCCTTATATTCCCAGGACTGGATAACAGGCAAGCGAGGACAACAACTTAGTCCCACAATACAACGAAAAAATTACCCAACCCTAAGCGTGCTTTCCTGCCCTGTCCTTTCCTTTCAATAGAAACCACAATAAAGGCATTTCACTCCTCCTGAACACCCAAGCACCCTGAGTGGCCCAGAGTGTCAGAGTGACCTGCTGTATTTTTTCCAAGGAGCTGGGAATACAGGACAGTAAACCTCTTCCAAGATTCACTTCCCCACTGTCTCCTTTCCCTTCACAAGTGCACTTGCATGTGTAAGAGCGTATATGTGTGTGTGTGCCTGTGTGTGTGTAGTGTACACGTGTGTGTGCACAGTACTGGGAAATGAACCCAGAGACTCACACTAAGTTACATCTTCAACCCTTTTTATTTTCTAATTTTGAGACCTGCTCCTACTGAATTGACCAGCGTGGCCCTGAGCTTTGGACCCTCCTGCCTCAGTCCCTGGAATAGCTGGGACTCCATGCATGCACCTCTGACGTCTCATTCTTAATCTGCCTGTAGTCTCACAGTACCTCACTCAAAATAATATAGTTACAGCAACATATTATATTTTCTGGTAAATTTTTATTGAAAACAGTGAAAAAAATATCAGCATATATAGCAACCATGCATTTGCAGCACGGATATACTTAACTGTGCAGGACTAATTAAAAGATGTCAGTTTTACAAGAACATTCACAAAAATATTTGATGGCCTGTGGACTAATAATGCCATCTGGTGGACAAATTCAATAAATGCAAGGAAAATTTCTGAGTACTACACTTTTGTGGTGTGTGCGTGTGTGTGTGTGATGTCATATAAGGGAAGTTGTAAATGACTATTGCAAATTTTTGTGTAGATTCACAGTAAAATATCAGTCAGTTGAACCTATGAAAATCCATTTCTCCAAGCAACGTTATCCAACATCTTCCCACATACATCTAACAAAGTCTACTTATAATTAGTGCAGGTCCCACATCTGTCATTTACCCAGGATAAAGTTAGCAAAATGTTTGATTTCTGAAAGTCTTGGCTAATTTGTGTAAATCAGTTCTCATGAAGGATCATTTCAAGAAATATATTAGCGTTCTCATTTTTAAATGAGAAATCAAATTCTGTAGCTAGAAACAAATTACACACTCTGCAGCAGTTAATACTTAGAGCTTATTGATATTTTGGATACTATTTCATTTATTAGAATTTTGATTAAATACCACACAAAAAGTCTGCAGTCTTACATTTCCTTTGAAATATTTGCATAGCTGGAAAATCATTTGTATTTTATTTGATTTTAATGAAATCAAATATTTCTATAACCAAATATAAGGACATAGTAGATTTGACCTTCCTGTGGATATACTGGGATATTTTTAATCTATCATGAAGGTTCTTTGGGGAAAATATGATTTTAAAACATGAAAGCAAAAAGACTAAGGGAAGTATGCTAACCAGGCTTGCTGTCACTGGAACTAAACTATTTGACAGGCACAGTTTAAAGGAAAAGGTTAATTTGGCTCACGGTTTCAAGATTTTGATCCATGGTGAACTGGCTCCAAAGACAGGAATACCATGGCAGAAAGGTGTGGCAAAACAAAGTTGTTCATTTCACGGCTTCCAGAAAGCAAAGAAAGATATCTTGGTTAACAAGTATGTACAGCCATAATACCACCACTACCAATGATAGTATATTCCCATTACTGTATCTCAAGTTTCCTCGTGCCCATGTCATCCTCCTCTCTCCAGTTCTCAGGCTACAGTGAGCACTATTCTGATATTTTGTCCTATCTATTTGTCTTTTTCTAGAAAATCTTGCTAATAGACTCAGAAGATATATAGCCTTTTCCTTATGACACTGTTTCATGTTGTTCCATGTATCTTTGTTGTTTGCACTGTTGAATAATATTTGTTTACATGGACATCTTTTTGTCCATTCAACAGTTGATGAATCCTTCACTTTTAGTTTAGGGCTGTTATTAATAAAGCTGCTACATATATTTGCATCTATGCTTTTATGAACATACATTTTTATTTGAAGAGTAGATCTCTAGAGGTCGGCTTGCAAAGTCATATTGAGATTTAAAAATAAAAAATCTGCCAACTTTTGCCAAAGCGATAGATTTACTTTTCATTACCACTAGCAATATTTTTTTTTTCAGATGAGAGTTTGCTAATTTTCCCTAGCTGGCCTCAAACTTACAATCCTCCTACATCAGCCCGCTCACTAACTGAGATTATAGTCATATATGAGTATGCCTGGCCACTAGCAATCTTTGAGAGTTCCTGATGGTTTATATCTTTGTCAGCACTTGAGATTGTCAGTTTTTATTTTTAGTTATCCTAATAAATGAATACTAGTTCCTTATTTTTATTTAATTTTTCTAACTATTAAAGATGATTATGATCTTATATGTACGTATTTACCATATATCTTTTTTGTGGTGTGAAGCACCTTGTTGTATCAGTGACATCAAATTAATTACAAAATTTTGGGGTCTTTTTATTATTATTGCTATTCTACACACTTTTTTGTATATTTCTAAGACAGCATTAAAGTCTTAACCTTTAATCAGATCTAGGTTTAATTCTTCTTTACAATTTGCAACTTCTCTGTATTTGCGAGTTCTATTTTTAGGTGAATAACTAAATAGGAAAGCGATATTTGGTCAGTGAATTAACCTTTCACACTTCCTTTATCCTCCATTCCTTATCTCCGACCCATGTCTTTGTGTTTCGAGAGGCTTGTGTTTAGCTCAGCGTTATAATCTCTTTGTGAACTGAAGCCTTGGGAACAGCGACAATTAATGTAATTATTGATATGATTGGGATTTTTTATTAGACGTAGTTTAAAGTCTTTTATTTGTATATGTTTGTAGTATGTAATTTTTCATTTCTCGTGGGGTGTGTGTACACATACATAATATATCTTAATTCCCTTTTTCATACCCTTTCCCTTATCGTTTTCCCCCCACCATCTATCTCCTGATTCCCTTCTTTTTTTGAACATGTCTGCAGTACACAATGTTTCCATTCTTTCTGTGGAGTTGGCGCCTTAAGTAACACACCTTAATTTCTTCATCCCTTTTTGCACTCTCCCTCCCTGCTCCCACCTTCTTTTGAATCTTTTACTTTTTTAGAAAGACCTTCCTACTTTGATCATCTTGCTTTTTCTATTTACCTTTGGGTTTCTCATATAAAGGAAACCATGCAATATTTAAGCTTGAGTTTTAAAGGGCCATTCACTAGTCATTGTTCTACTTAATCTATTTGTACTATTTCCTTTTATACCACTCCACTTCCTTCTTCTTTTATACATTAGGGATATGGGTTATTTTTAAAATTCCATTTATATTCATCTCTTGTTGGTTATATATTTTTTAAGATTTTTATTAACTTGGATTGCAAGGATATTACATTTGTAGTTCAAGTTGGGGAGAACTGACATTGTAACACTTAGTACTTTTGTCCATGACATTAGAACAGCTCTCCATTTATTTAGATTTTTCATTTCTTTCATCAGTTTTGCAGTTTTCCTCATCTAGAATGTTGTGCATCTTTGTTACCTTTATGCATAACTAGTACATTTTCATACCAACAAAAATGGATTGTGTTTTACACTTTGAATTCCGAGTCCCCGCACACTCTACAGAACCTATACCCTAGCAAATTCAAACAAGGAACTTCTGTAGAGTGTCTTATAGCTTTGCTGTAAATGCTTAGCAACTCCAGGAGTTTGCTTCATTACTTTTTTTAACTTTTTATCATCTCTTTGGGATTTTGTTTGTAATCACGTCAGCTGCAAAGTTGTTTCCTTCCCTCCCACTCTATTCGTTTTATTTTGTTTTCTTGTCTTATTTCACCAGTTGAGAGTTACAGTGTGGTAGTGAGCAGGAGTGCTGAAAAAAACCTAACTTTGTTCCTTATTTGAGCAAAAAATGCAACAAGTTTAATCATTAAACATACAATGTTAGTGGTAGCATTTTAAAATGGATTTTTTTTTTGTCACCGCAAGATTGAGTGAAAGATACAGAGGATTCTAATTTATCCTGCCTTTCTGCACACTCTTTCCTAACCAATGGATATATTTTCTTTTTACAATTCATGAATTTACAGTGACAAATCAGTTTCACCTAAAGTTCATAGTTCATATTAAAGTTTCATTCTTGGTGCTGTATAATCTGAGTTTTATGTTAAGTGGATGGTGACATTTATCCATAATTACGCTATTGTACAGAATACTTTCATTTTCCTAAAACTTCACTGTGTTCTGCCTTTTATCCTTACCTCTCCTCCAGCCCTTTACAATCACCGATCTTTTCATTATATCTGTGTGTAATGAAGATTGCCTTCTCCACAGCATTGTGAACCTGGGATCGTGTAGTATGTAGGCTTTTCAGATTGGTTTTTTCACTCAGTAATATGCATGTAAATTTCTTCCGTGTCTTTTCATGTCTTGATAACTTAATTTGTTTAATTTCTGAATAGTAAATATTCCATTGTCTGTGTGTATCACAATACATTTTTCCATTCGCCTATTGCAGAATACGTTGGTTGTTTTCAAGTTTTGGCAATTATAAGTAAAGCTGCTAGAAATGGATAGTGCAGATATTTATGCGAACATAAGTTTTCAATTTATTTGGGTAAATACCATGGAACGTGGTTGTTGGATCGTATGGTAAGAGAATGCTTAGTTTTGTAAGAAACTGCCACACTGTTTTTTAAAGTTATAACTTGTTTTGGATTCCCATGAGCAATGAATGAAACTTCTTATTGATCCGTGTGCTAGTCAGTGTTTGGTGGTGTCAAATACTGACATCTGGGCCATGTAACAGGTATGCCATGGTAGCTCACTGTTGTTTTAGTTTGTATTTCCTCAGTGAGATGTTTGAAAATCTTTCTTATGCTTCGTTGTCACCTGTGTACATGTATCATTTTTGGTGTACTGTATATTCAGGCTTCTTTACTCATTTTTAAATGGTGTTATTTGTTTACTTATTGTTGGATTTTGACAATTATTTGCATATATTTTTTACAGCTGTCCTTTTCCAGATATATCTTTTGCAAATATTTCCCTCAGTCTGTAGCTTGTTGTCTCATTCTCTTGAGCTGTACATTTTGTGAAAAAGTTGTTTTTCAAGTTGAAGGAATTCTTCTCTATTCTTACTATACTGAGTCCTTTTTTACGTATGAATGGATGTTGGGTTTTGGTCAAAACTTTTTATATGTCTATTTATGAGGTGATATGATTTTTCTTCTTTAGCCTAGCAGTGTAACAGACATTGGTTTCTTTGATTTTCAGTTACTGAGTTGGGCCAAATGCTCTAGAACTTCAAATATATATATATATATATATATATATATATATATATATATATATATTTGAAGTATGTATATATATTTTTTTAAGTAGCAAATTTAATCAGCAAAGTGAGAAGATTAAATTTAAGGAAACAAGTATTTCCAAAATCTACACACAACTTTGTAGATTTTGAAGATTAGATAACATGTGGTCAGAACACGATTTGACCCAAGGTTAAAAGAACCTTAAAATTACTGTTGTGCATTTACTCTAGTCATTAGTTTGTCTCTTTTGCTTTTTGTCTTTCTTATATGCCCTTTTTCTTTCTCTTAAAAAAAAATCCATAAATGTAAATATTGTAGAATTTTTAACTTAATACACTTACTTTGCTAATCATTTATACTGAGATAAAATACAAGAAATTTAATTTAATATAAAATTGCATTTCTAAAAAAACACATTTGTTTTGTCTCCATCTTTACTTTTGTTTAAATGTTTTCTTATACATTTTCATATAGAGAAGTATACTTTGTATTTTCAACAAGCTAATAGATATTTTTAACCTAGTCTATAAAACAATTGATGTAAATAATCTTTCCATAAAACTAAATATTTTATTATACTTAGAAGTGAGTTAATAAAAATTTTGATTTAATTATGATATTTCAAAATCTCTATAAGAGCTTTAAAAATATGTATGGGCACACATACTACTCTTTAATATAAGTGTAATATTAATCACACTAACAGTTAATTGCACTAACAGTTAATCTAATAGCCAAAATATATACAAATAGAAAAATGTATAAAATTTCAATTTAAAAATGTAGTCATAAAGTATATTTAATGAAAAATAATTGCATATTTGGATAGACAAGGATTAGATAAATTATATTTTGAACCAAATGAAAAGTGTTCTCTGCATTTAATTTTTCACATATATTTTCCCTGCAAAATTTCTGATTGTATTTAATCAAAAATATTTTTCTAGATTACTACAAATACAGGTCCTTGCCACATAATTTACTCCACGTGAGCTTCTTTTCACAAGTAGTCCTTGTGAGTGTTTGCTATAGCCACCACCATAAGCCACAATCGCAGAAGCATCTCTATTGTGAAAATCCTTTGTTCATATAATTTCATATTCTGTCTGATGTTGTCATTGCTGAACACCTTCAAAATCACTAATTTATGAAACTGAGTTCCTCACTTAACTTTTTTTTTATTAATCCAATCCATAGATACCCCTAATAAAACTTGTACTTTTTAGATTCCTCAATACATTTGGCTGCCTATTCAGCTAAGATAAGATGTCCTAATTTAAGATAATTTCAACTATACCCTTCATTTTCATGTCTTTGCTTTGTATTCACAACACAACTTTGAATGAGAACCACTGTCTACTTTTTCTATGAATATAGCCAAGAAGATGTACAAATGTATTCTTACATTTCAGAATTGTTTAGTTCTCTTAATCTGGACATTTTCTATTTTGTGCTATAAAGATACCACTTTCTCCAATCTTCTACCATTTCTGTCTGTTTATGTTCCATCATGATATTATTTACACAGATTTTGTCTTTAGTTAATGAATTAATTGTGAGTGTTTCATTCCTTTGCTTCAAAGTAGACATTCATTTTTTTTATTTTGAAAAGTTTTAAACCTATAGTAAATAAGAAAACATAATAGTATGAACATGATACCTTTACTTAGATTGACCAATTGTTAAATTTTTCCTTATTTCCATTATCTCCTATATAACTTTCTGCACTTTCTGTTAAAACTTTTGAAAATGAATTAAAACCATCAAGACACTTTACTGGTAAATATTCAACATACAGTTGACATTTTAAAGAGATTTTTTATTACATATAATAATGCTGTTATTGCAACTAAGAAACTTGGTGTTAGTTTAAATACATCATCTAATATACAGACCATATTTAAATTTCCCTAAATCAAAGAATTTATAGCAACACAATTCATAATAGCTAAATCATTGGAGTGGCCCTATATGCCCATCGACAATGAATGAATAAAGAAAATGTGCTATTTACACACAATAGAATACTACTTCGACAAGAAGAAACACAAACCAGTCATTTGTAAGAAATTGATGCACCATAAAACAGTAATGTGAAATAAGATAAACCACACATACAAGTTTAAATATTGCATGGTTCTTTTTATATGAGAAATCCAAATTATAAATAAAGAGCAAAATACAAGATGGATAATAGGAAGTAGGGAGATAGATCTTTCTCAAATGGGAAGGGAAGCAAAAGATGGAGGAAGAGGGATGGCAATGAGGAAAAGGGGGTGAACAAATGAATTAAGATGTGTTATATGCATGCACCATGCAAGGAGTATAAACATTTTGTGTTCCAAACATATACCAATAAAAATAAATATAAAAATAAAATTTTGAAAAGGACTTGAAAGGACATCTTAAAAGAAGATATACAAATGGCAACAAGTATGTGGAATAAAATGCTCAATGTGACTGATCACCAAGGAATTGCAAATTAAAGCGCAATAAAAAAATCACTGAAAGCCATGGTGGGCCTGGGAGGAGTAACGAGAAGCAAATTCACCCTTCCCATGAGCCAGTGCAAGCCATGAGGAGCCCAGGAGAAGAAACAAGCTAATTTGACCTTCCCATGAGTGGTGGCAGCCATGCTAGGCCTGAAAGGAGAAACAACAAGCAAATTCACCCTTCCTGTGAGTTGGCACAAGCCAATTTGCCTTCCCATGAATTGGCAGAAGCCATGTTGGTCCTGGGAGTAGTAACAAGAAGCCAATTTGCCCTTCCCATGAGCCAACTGGTACACAGGTGGGAGACAAGAAACCCGCTCCCACCCCATAAGCATCCGGCTGTTTCTGAGGACAGGCTGAGTTGATAGCAACTGAGGTACAGAAACAACTTAATACTTGTACTGTTTGATTGACTTTGCAGGCCTAAGGCCAGTAGTCTGAGCATCTATTAAGAGGATAACAATATGCAATATAGCAACTATGAGAAATTTCCTTCTGTCTTGTTTTTGAAATCCAACATTGTTGGCACTGTTTTCTTTTGTTATGTTTTATTGTTTTGTTTTATTCAATGTTCTGCTTTGATTTGTTTTATTGTGTTCTGTTTTGTTCAGTTTTATTATGTCTGATGATATGGACAGCAATTTTGAAGATAACAAGAGATATTATGGTAACCATTGTTGAGTTCCAATCATCCTGTTTTGAAATTCTGTGTCACTTTCATTGTTTTATTTTGATTGACTTTATTCCACTTTATTTTGTTTGGTTTTATCCTTTTTAAACTATGCTTTTATTTTTGCTTTGTTTTGATAGGTTTAATCTGTTTTGTTTGATTTTATTATGTCTGATGGTATGAACAGCTATTCTGAAGAAAACAAGAGACATTATGGTCATTGTTAATTTTCTATAATCTTGTTTTGAAGTCCCATATCACTTCCATTGTTCTGTTCTGATTGGCTTTATTCTGTTTTGTTTTGTTTGGTTTTATTCTTCTTAAAGTAAAATAAAATTTAAAAAATTCATCTCATGCCTGTTAAAATGGCTGTAACTAAGATGAAATATAACTATTGTTGGCGATGATATAAAGAAAAGGGAACACTTACACACTGTTGGTACAAATGCAAATTGGTATATCCAATACAGAAAACAATTTGTAAGTTCCCAAAAATTTTAAAATAGGATTGTGATATGATACAGCAATCCAACTACTGGGCATATTCTCAAAGGAATTAAATCAAATATGTTGAAGAGATACCTGTATTCCCATGTTCACTGCAGCATTATTCACAATATCAAGCATAGAGTTAATTTAAATGTTTGACAATGCATAAATACAAAAATAAATATATTCCCTTTGCATGATGGAACACTATTTGACCTTAAAAGAGAAGACAATTCTGTCATTTGCAAAAATTTAGATGAGTCTGGAGGATATAAATGACTAAGTTCCCTACCAAAAGACAAATACCATAGTCTCATGTGGAATCTTATAAAGTTGAATTTATAAAAGTAAAGAAAAGGATGGATGTTAGTTGTGACCAGGGAAGAGAAGTGGGAAGATATTAGTCTAAGCATGCAGTTTCAGTTAGACAGAAAGAATAAATTTATGAGACTTATTTTACAACATAGCGATTGCAGTTAATAATAATGCATTCTTCAAAATTGCTAAAAGAGTACATTTTTACAAGGCATAAATATGTGAGGTGATGCATATGCAAAGAATGTCTATTGAGTCATTCCACAATATATACATATTTCAAAACATCATGCTGTACATTATGTGAAAAAATCTGTCAATTAAAAAATAAGTGAACACATTTTGTTGCTTATTTACACTTTTGGTTTCTCACACCCGAGAAACTATGTAGTATTTACACATATGTGTCTCATTTATTTTACTTAAGAAGGTGGATCCATTTAACTACAAATGTCTCAAGGTTATCCTTTTTTATGACTGAGTACTACTCCATTCTATTGTTCAAAAGAGCTACATCTTCTTTATCCATTTGTCAATAGGTGGACATTTGGGCTATTTATAGAATTTAGTTATTACAAACTGTGCCTTTGTGAACATGGGTGCGCATATATCACTGTGGCATGATGCTTTTAATTTTTTGCAAAGATATCAAGAAGGGTAATAGCTGGGTCCAAAGTGATCTCTAGTCCTAGTTTTTTGATTAATCTCCACACCAGTTTCCACAGTGGTTGCACCAGTTTATACTCCCACTACAAGTGCAAAAGAACTTCTTTTTTGCCACAGCCCCACCAACATTTATCATTGGTTGTTTTCTTGATAACAGACATTATGTATAATAGATATGCAAAATAATAAAAAAATGTTCAAATGGGAAGGAGAATTAGGGGAGAGGAGAAAGGAAGGAAGGGAAGAGAAAAAAAGAAAAACTGAATTCAAAGCTTTTGTAAATAGGGAGAGGAAGAGGGTTGAAGGGAGGGTAGGGGATTAGGGAAAGAAAAAGAATCAAAATATATCACGTACAGGAACAAATTCCCTATGAAGAATGTGATCATTATGTACACCTAAAATGTACCAAAGAACTTAATTAATCAAAAAAATTTTAAGTGAATCAATTGCTGTTTAAAAGAACTAGAAATTTTAAAATTAAAAAGTCCTTATGAAACTGAATTTACTAATTCTTAATTTTTTTAATTCAAAGTTTTTAGATTCAATTTTTCTGTAAAAGAACTTACATTTTGTCTCTGTATCAGACTCATAAGTAGAACAAGATTTTTCAATAGACACAGCCTATTTCTTGTAGAATTTTCTAACTAGAAGCCATTAAAAGAGGAAGAAGTATACTTTACTAATTTTCTTTAGCTGTGCCTAAATCTCACACATGTTCAGAATTTCAAAGAACTCAGAAAATTCTTAATATGCAACATTTCTGTAAACCACACATATAGAAAGTTTTATGTCTAAACTTTTGAATCATTAAAATTTTCTCATTAAAATAGTGAATAAATGGCCCAGATTGCCCTCAAATTTCTTTTATTTGTTAATTGTATTTCTTGAAAAATCCAAAACTTGTATATTGCTTTAGGTCATTATGTTTCTTAATCTATGATGAATGAACAAACGTTTATTTGCTTCTTTAGTTTACAATGCCATCAAAGTTTACGTAGTCCTGGTCTATCTTGTATCTCAAGTTTTAAAAAACCTAGGAGTCTTAGCTGGAAAAATGTATGTCTTTGGTGCTATGGGATCCATTTTTACAATTACTAAATTAACACAAACTAAAAAAAAGTGACAAGAAAATAAAAATATCCTGTTTAACAGACTTGTTCTTCACTCTGCCTGTATTAGAGCTCTTTAGAGGAATAGAATGAATAGAAGCTACATATAGAGCTGTGGAAGGAAATGTATTAGATAGACTTACAATATCAGAGGTGGGAGAGCCCACAGTGACCATCTGTGGGATCAGAGGCAGAAAAGTCCACAATGGCCTTCTGCGTGGTGGAGCACTAGGAGATCTAGCAGCTGCTCAATCCAGAGAGATGAAAACTGAAAAATAAGAGAGGGGCAAGGATGCAGCACCGGATGAACCTACAAGGCTTGGAAGCTCCATGTAGAGTCTGGTGGGAAGAGCTGGAGACTGATATCCAAATGCAGTAGCAAAATCTTCAGTCTTTCCTAAACGGTGAGAGAATTTCATTCTACATTCCCTGTTCTCTTTTTATTCCATCCAGACTACAAGTTTACAGCTGAGGGGAGTGAGTCCTCCTCCCCTCATTTGCCGGCATACTTGTGCGTCATTCACAGACACACCCAGAACTGTGTTTTACTACTTGGCTAGGTGTTTGGGAATCCATTCAAGTTGATGATTAATGGTCACAGCCCCAAACAGGATGACAATTAACACTACAATGTTTCTAATGTAGGCTCATATACTTTAGACAATCTGTCCATGGGCTACTTATATCTGCTCATACATTCCCTTTCAATATGACTCCTTGTGGCCGATGCCCACATATCTTTGAAAGATATGTCTGGCTGTGAGAGCCTGATTTGTTGAGCATGCAGCAGGTCTGAGGTACTGAGGATACAATATCTTACAGAACATCCCTCAGCCAATCTGTACTGACTTTCACATATCCTAGCAGAATCAAATACTATTCATCCGCAGAAGTAGCTGTCTGAGTAAGGTACCCTTATCTGGCCATCTGCACCATGTTAGAATGTTCCACACTTGTGCAGATAATCCACTCCGCTGCCAAATATATGCAAACACTGTTCTCATGGTCTGTTTCTGAGGGGCCTACATAATTGTTATGCTCTGTAGTGCTATCAGAATAGTTAAGATATTTTATTTATATAGTTAAACATGAATCTTCTCAGACCTTTAAGTCATTCTTCAAAAATGGTTAATGAAGTATAAATTAAGTATCTTTATTGTAGTCCCCTTAGGCATCCTTAATAAATTCTTTCACGTAAATAATTGATATGTTTTTTACTTTTATTTTCCTGAAAGGAAAATCAACTCAATTTAAATTGTTTATTACACTGTTTAAATATGATTAAAAGCATCAGATATTGTACTTATAGTGGCAAAAAACCCTCAATTTATGTCTTCTGCTATAAATTAATATTACTGTGGTAGAACATAAGAGATTACAGTATTGAACAAGGTAATTTAAATAAGGCAAACAGTGTGCAAACAAGCATGAAGTAGGAAAATAACAAACTAGTGGGGAAAAAAGAGAAAACTCATCAGCTAATCATATTAAGGCACTCATTATGTTTCCTTTTCACATTTAAAATCAGTAATTGTGGCTCTCTGCCAATGAGAACTGTTACGTTTAGGAGAAGAAATGTCCATACTCTATTCTAAAGATAGCTATGTTTCTAGACCTTTATCTAGAAAAGAGGTTGGCAAACTATGGCCCTTGGGCCAAATCCAGAACACAGCCACACCTAATAGTGGCTGTTTTTGCTTTACAAATTACAATGAAATGTTTGAGACAGAAACCAAAGATCTTACACTGGTCAATACTTAAAACATTTGCCATATACCCTTTATAAAAGAAGTTTGTGGAACTTTGTCTTGATCAAAATGCATGAAACTTCTCCAGTCACAATCATAAATAGGCTGCATAATTATATATTCTGTGGTACATTATATTTAAATATTTATTTAGAATTTGTCTTATCCAAAGAGAATCAAACATTCACATATATTCATGACAGAAAGTAGATTTACAACCTAGAGTAACTAATGTAACAATGTAATATATATCTTGAGTTAGCCAAAAATACACATAAATATATGCAAATATTATTTAAACTCATAAAACAAAATAAGATGATCGCACTTCAAAAGGCAGAAAGAATTTACATGTTTTCAAAGTAATTATTCTAAGGAAAAGAAAGTCAAACTAGCGGCAAGTAAAGCTTATTTATAAATCCAGTCAAGATGAGAGGAACTTTAAAGGCACCTTAGCCAGGTAAGTAGTACAATAGGATTCTGTCACCTTCAAGTAGGACTAAATAAGCCATTGTGCAGTATTTCCTTGTGAATAGCTCTCTGAGTTGGAATTCAGCTGACTACATGAGAGGTCTGCAGTCCTGTTGCTTTTGTGGAAGATGTATCCCTCTATCACCACTAGCTATCCACTCCCCCAAAGACAGTCATTGTCAAAGTCAATCATTACATTTAGAAAACTGGAATATTTAACTGAACTCTGACTTTGGTAGTTAAATATTTGTCATCCTACTGCCACATTCATGTACAATAGCTTTGCCTTTTGCTGACTGCTGACATCTGCTGGCACTTTCATGGAAATACACAGAAATTTAGTAATTTTTAAAAGTCAGTAAAAAAAAAAAAAATAGACATTCACTTTCAGCCATGACAAAATAACTGTGCTTTACTTGCCCTCCAGTCATAAGCAACTTTAAAACCAGATTATTGTATATTTGGCAACAGTTTCTGTCACTGAATGAAAGTTCTGCAAGAGCTTTTTCTTTGAGAGAAGGGACAGTGTGTGAACCCCATCTATTACCATCTCTGCCTTGGGAACCATGGTCCAAGGCTACAGTGCCAGGAGGGGTACCCCAACTGGATGGAGCCTTGCTAGACTCAGAAGGCTCAGTGTACATTCTGATTGCAGAAGCAGTTGAGATGTTTCAGACACAGTCTATCAGAGGTGCAACAGCTGTGCAGAAGATGACATGGGAAATCTGAATATTGATCAATTGTGGTCACCTGAGCTGGGCTGTACATCTCCAAGGGAGGCTTGAACTTAAGCAGGGATGAAGTGCCATGAAGTAGCCGAGAAATGGGATTTCCCATTCACTCAGCATGAAATGCTCACTGAGCGTCTGTTATGACTTATGTCTAGATGTCTCCCCAAAGCCTTTTTTGCTCATAGGTGGTGTTTCTCAGTGGTGGCTGGATCTGGAGTGTGTGATGATGGAATTAAGAGTGTGATGCTGAGATTAAAAGCATAACACTAAAATTGTGCTAACCTGGAGAGAATACAAGACAGAAACGGGGCTGCTGCCATTGTGTTGGTTGCTGCTGGCTCTTCCGTGCTGGCTGCCTGCTTTGCCATGAACTGTTTCTCCTCTGTGATGCCTCACTTCAATGCCACCCTGCCTTCAGCCAGCTGACTATGAGCTGAAACCTCTACAAACTACGAACTACAATAGCCCTTTTCTCCTTTAACTTTGGGTGTTGGGTATTTTGTTTTAGCAATGAGAAAAGTAAGTAAAACAGTATCTCTGATTATAAAAAGGAAAAGCTTTAAGACAAAGTGTCTTACTCCAAAATAAAGGACACATGACCTAGGATTAAATTGACCACCATAATAAAAATAAATTGAAGCCCAATAAGCTGAAGTATAACTCCAGCGTGTAGCTCAAGTGCCTACGAGAACAAAATTCAGATGAAGATAATGCTCAAATGAAGATGACATAAATTTCATTCTAATTATACTGTCAAGGCTTTGAGGATTCCAAATCATTCATGAGGATTGTGGTTTAAAATTTTAAAAAATTGAACTAGAACTTGTAATATGCCCCCAGTGAAAACTATAGGTTGTAAAAATTTTTCAGAGTCCATGATCAACTCATCTAATGTTCAACCCCAGAAGGATCTTAGGTTCTGAGCAACAATTTGAATGAAGGGAGCACTGAGTGGTATGCAAAATACTTTAATTCTGCTAAGTTTGAGTGTTCAAGGAATAGAATAAGTTGCAGAATAAACATGGTGTTGGAAAAAGCCTACAATAAAGAGGTTTATGGAGATGCTGTATTGAAGATTAGGGTGTGGGTTGGGTTATAAATTGTAAAATATTGTTAATTATTCATAAGTTTCAATTCCTTTACTACAACGTAACACTGAGATGAATATAATAAGTGAATGACAATGTTGTCCTTATGCTTTCACTAGTGATAATGTATAAAGTTGCCCTTTGCACAATTTTAATTGATCATGCTAAATGACAACTTTTAGAATTGCTTGGAAAGCAATACGAGATCATTATTCTTAAGAAAATGATTGAAGTGGGAGTTTTGTTTTGTTTCCTCACTAAAACTTCCCCTAACAGTCCTGCCTTGCTGCTATGTAGACACTCTGAAAGTGAATCGTAAACTGACTTCAGAGGATTGTACAAGGTGATATTAGGCTGCTTCTGCTGTATGTAACACAGAAAGGATTGTAGAGGTGATGTGAGAGATTAATGGAGAATATATGCCTTTAACGATGTAACTAATGCCTTCTTTTCAATTCAGAATTGGGATCCAGCCAAGTTGTACTCACATTCTTTGGCTGGAACTATGTATACATTTACTTTTTTCCCACAGGAATAGTTGAATTTATGGGAATGTTGCCATAATTAAGTGAGAATGGACTTAGAAATGCTAACCACTAAGGGCCAGTTATTGCATTGCATCAATGATATGATAATTGCATCCTCCTCAGGGGATAAGCAGGGGGAGTTAGAACAGCAATCACTTATTACACAAATAAAGGCTTATTGGTAAATCTAAGTAAAATTCAAGGCACATCACAATTCCCGAGAATTACATGGATTGGAGTAGTATGCTGGCTAAGCACACAGAACACTGCTTTAGTAGCTTTATTTTATCAAAGAGGAAACAGATACATAAATAGTTAAGTTCACAAAAGTGCTTAAACGCTGAAGAAAGGCTAAAACTCCAGCCTATTCCAGAACTACATCAGAATGAGTTTTAAATCAATGATAATATGAAATATTTCAATCATAAAGAAGCCAATTTAAAAAATATTCATTCACCCATTATTTAGAAAAACAAGTCTTAATTTTTTTATATTTTCTTGAAATTGCTTAAAGAAATGTAACATTCCATACTCTATTGAGATACTTTGAACTATTTACCATACCATTACTCTCCTTCCCAGGAATAAAATTAACCCTGAAATTAGTGTCAGATGGTCCTCAACCTAAAATAGTTTGACTCACAATTTTTTGTACTTAAAATCATGTGAAAATTATATATTTAGCAGAAACTGTGATTTGAGTTTTGAACTTTCCCCAGGCTAGTGATATGAAGTGTCATTCTCTCTTGCAATGCAGAGCTGCAGCAGCTAGCCACAACCTCTCATCGTTCACGTGAGATATTCAATAATTAAAGCAAATGAAGTAGATAAAATAGACAAAGCAGATTGTATGTTAGATAGTTTTGCCTAACTGTAGGCTAAAGTAAGTGCTCAGAACACATTAAAGGGGAGCTAAGTTGAGATGCTCAGTATGTTAGTTGTGTTAGATACATTTTCAATTTAGGATATTTTCAACTTCTGATGGGTTATTTGGACATAACTCCATCATAATTGAAGAAGCTTCTATAATCTTTCTTGTCCACATTTTTACCTGTTTAATACATATGAATGAACTGTCCCTTTTAGTTTTAGTTGTCTGGTAGTTTATTGATCTATAATACCCTTGCCAGTATCCCAGTGTAGGAATCACTTGAGTTTTACAGTAGGTTTTGATAACCAAAATGGCAAAGTCTTTTTCCTTGCACTTGAACTTCAAAATAACTATGCTATTGCTGGCACTTTATTCCTTCATAGGAAGTTTAATAGCAGGTGGTGATATTCCAACTAAATAAAAACTACCTGTAGAGAATTTGACCAATATTGCTTTGAATTTATAGTTTGACAGCATTTTATTTTAGATACTGAGTATTGTTTTAGATAAGCAGAATCTACTAAACATGATTTGATGGGACTTTATTTAGAATAATTACCTCAGTGTCCACACAGGAGACTGATATAAAATGTAATTTAATATCACTGTTTTGATTACATTTAATTGTAACAGTGAGAATAAGCCTATAAAATGATTTGTATGTCATTTAAATGTCACTTTTTTCTTTTTTTATAATAAAGTAGTCTGCAGAAATTTGAAATTCTCTGATCCTTGAGGGTGGGTAAAATCCATTTGTAAAATCACTAGGCTATAATGTATGTCTTTCTTGGAAATGCAACAGTTATTGAACTAATTTCTTTAATAGTATTCATTGACTCCTTGATTTCTATTTCTTCTTCAGAAAATCATGGAAAGTTGCCTTTAAAAATTATGGACATTACAAACTATAGAGTGTGGAACTTTTACATTATTAATGTTAGTTGTACTTCTATATCTTTATTGATCATATGGTCAGTGGTTTGTTTTAGTTACTTGAACTACCTGAGAAATAATTCATTTGATAAAAGAATTTCAATTTTGTAAATTCTTACTACATGTACATAGAAGTTTATTATGTTTAGAGGCCAAATTTTCTTATAAGTATTTTGTCATTCAAGGCCTGATGTTAAGAGCTTTTCATTTAGATAAAGATACATTGCATATATTTTAGACTTTTCCAATTTAGACTTACTTGATGTATGTTGGAAGTAGAAGGACATTTTCCAAATGAGTTTCTTTAATTGCACTTAATTTAGCCAGATGTTGGACTAAAGTAGCTCCCTACAAATGTTTTCAATCAACTGGTCAAAATGACTGAGGTCAAAAGAGACTGAAAGTACAAGTTGTTCAATGAAGACAGTTTTAAGGTACTTACAGCCGTGTCAAAAGATGCAGTCAAGTGCTACATAATGACATTTTGGTTAATGACAAATTATATATGTAATGGTAGTCTCATACTATTATATGACTTAGTGACATCATATTCCTCTTTATGTAAGTACATTCAATGACATTTTGTAATTTTCTCCGATAACAAATACCAGAAATAAACAAATGAATAAGTCATTTTTCCATCAGTAGGACAAAAAACCTGACATCCTTACTTTAAAGGAGAGATTTATTTTGACTTGCAGTCTCAGAGGGTTTGGTTCATGGTTGTCTATCTTTAAGGCAGAAACAGCATGGTTGGAGGGCATAGAGAAGTAAAGCTGCTCAAACCGTGACATCCAGAAATGAGAGAAGGGAGGAAATAGGACAAGAGTACACCCTTCCAGGCCGTGTCTCCAGTGACCCACCTACTCCAATCAGGCCCCAACTCCTAACAGCACATTCACTTATGAACTCCTAAGTGAATTGATCCACTGATGAGTATAGTGTCTTCATGATCTAACCAGATTTCAAAAGCTCCACACAGATTTTGGGGAACAGTTTAGACCCTAAACCATTAAATTCCATCCTGACCCCCAAAAGATTCATGTCCATTTCATTATGCAAAATACATTTAGTCCAAGTCTAAGATCACCACAGTCTCAAAAGATTCAGCACTGCTAAAAGTCCAAGTCCAAAGTATCCTCTGAGAATGCAGGTAAACTTCAAGATCAGTTTTAAAAATTACTAAATGAAGCTACTCACACATTAAGCTCTTGGAATCAAACATACAAGAAGCCTACTAAGTTTTTGAGATATGTACTGCAAAGCAAGAACCCATTTGAAGTATGTATAAATTGTCACTGCCTGGTATTTAAAAAGTACCTTGAGGCCAGTAAACATTTTGGTATAAGAAATATCTTGGGAAAATTGTTCATTCTAAAGAAGGCAATATTCTACAATTTGTAAATTTAGTTATGGTAAGGTGAATAGTGAGAAAAAAAGCTTCAATATAGTCAAACCAAAGACTCTGGAGAATATAGACTGGAGAGTAAAAATAAGAAGTCACATTGGGACACCATAAAGGAATAATTCTTAGAATTTATATGTATCAATAAGTACTAAGTGACCCTTTTCATTTCTGAAAGGAAGTGATAATGCTATCCCTATTTCATAATTTTGCATTGAGTTTATTCCAGAAACAGGAGATATCTTTTGATTTTCCTGATCTTTGTATTTCTTTTTTTTTTATTTAAGCAGAAAAAAAGACATATATAACAAAGACAAAAAACAAAACAGACAAACAAACACCTAGAGTAAATGCACATCATTAACATTACAGGTTTACAAAACAGGATGATAGAAACTTGACAATGGTTGCAGTATTGCGCGTCATCTTTAAAATGGTTGTTTACATTAACAGATATAGACATGTAGAATTGATCTAATCATATCAGTATTAATTGTTCTTTCTCAATAATGAATACATTCAGCAGTGTGTTCATTTTAGTTATCTTACATATACATATATACAGATTTATATCTTTTGCTTTTCCCTGCCCTCTTTCCCCCTTTTCCCTTTCCAGTTACTTTTGCTCTTTGAGCTGTTTTTTTACCCTTACATAGTATTTATTATAGATTTTGGATCATATATACTTTTTCAGCTTCTTACGCTAGTATTTACACATGTGGGTTTGATTTATCTCACTTATGAGTATGGTCTCAAGTCATGACCATTTACTTATAAAAGTCTCAGTGCAATCTTTCTTAACAGCTGAGTAGTACTCCATTGTATAAAAATGCCACATCTTTTTTATCCATTCTTTGATTGATGGGCACTTGGGTTGTTTCCAAGATCTGGCTATTACAAATTGGGTTGCTATAAACATGAGTACACAGATATCACTGTGGTATGATGTTTTCAATTCTTCCGGGAAAATGCCCAGAAGTGGGATAGCTGGGTTGAATGGGATCGCTAATCCTAGCTTCTTGAGGAATCTCCACACTGACTTCCACAGTTATTGCACCAGTCTACACTCCCACCAACAATGGAGAAGAGTTCCTTTTTCCCCACAGCCCCTCCAGCATTTGTTGTTACTTGATTTTTGAATCTTGGCCATTCTTTCTGGAGTGAAATGGAACCTCAGTGTTGTTTTAATTTGCATCTCCCGAATGACCATTGATGTTGAACATTTTTTCATATATTTATTTGCCATTTGTACTTCTTTCTCTGAGAAGTGTGTATTCATCTCAGATGCCCATTTTTGGATTGGGTCCTTGAATTTTTGGGGCCTGATTTAGGGTTGTTCTTATACAATGACTATATATAGCTTATCATGAAAGCCAGGAAAATTCTTTGATTGATTCTCAATTAAGCTTTCTGCTTTGACTCTATCTACAAGAAAGAAACTAAAAAATATGATTTTACTTGGTATACACCAAGTATATACCAAGTATATTTTGCTTGGTATATACAGAGAAGGGAAGTTGTTGTTCACTTTCCCTGAATTTTTTAAATTAATTTTAAATACAGTAGTTGGTTTTAAATTTTCTCAGTATAGTTGATAGTATTAATAGGTTATAAAGAAACCAAGTAGGTTATCTACAATCTCTTTAATAGAAAAAAGTCATGTACATTTGACATTATTTTACTATATCCTATAGTTCCAAATTACCTACTTCATTTTGATTAGGGAGAGATGCAATTGACAGATTCAACTACTTCCATTCCAAGATGAATAATTGACTCATTCACATCATAAATCCTTCTTCAGCAAGTAAATACTTTTCCTACTTAGGCCTGTATCTAAATATCAATTCAAAGGTTGTATTAGTTAGTATTAATATATAACATACTTACTGCATTGACAAGGAACACCTTAGTCAATTGAATCCTGTATTTATGCTCAAAGTACATATTTGATTTTTCACCAAATGTTGCAGAAGAGCAAAATATTATGTATAGTAAACATGGAGTGTAATGACTAGTCTTGACCTAACTACATTCTTTAAAAATATTTGATCATACTCTTTTATGCTCTTGTTTTAATATTTTAATCTTTATGTACAGCTACTCTAATTTGCACTAGTCTAATGAAAATAATATTGAAGAGGTAGTTCACTTAGACATCCATTAACATTTAATTATAGGCAATTAATTCTCTGTACATTTAAAAAGCATAACATTTATTAAAATAAGACAGTCTGTCATACTTAGAACTATGTGCATAGACACAACACACACACATATTTGCTAAATTCAGTACTATACACTTACTAAATTCATCTCTCCAAAAAAGTAGTCAGTTTCTTGATGGCTACTCAGGAAATAAAACTCAGTGAAGTCAGGTTTTTCTGTTTAATTAATTGGCCTACATGTCAGTCATTCAACTATAAATTAATTTTTAAGTTAAAAAAAACAAGGATATTTTTTAAACTTAACGGGAAATTCTGGTGTAATTTGTCATACATGAGTCCATGAATTTGTATTTTTAAAGCTGTTCTTGTTAAACCACTGGACTAGACCAATACTTGGAAATCAGGTTGGGTTGTAGAATTAAAGAACTATTGGATGGAAAACAAGGTCAGAGTACTCATAGGAGTAAATTCAGTCAAGTAATCTTTCTCTAACAGTGTATAGAAGAAAAATACTTTATTTCATGCAATTGTTATGCAGACATAGTTTATGTAGTATATGTTCTTAATATTAAGCTACGCTGTGTTCCTTTACCATTTTGGTTTTTTAAACTAATAAAATATGAGAAATGACATATGCTGTATAAAGAAATGTAGTGAATGAATCTACAATTTTATAAAATTATTAAAACCTTGAAAGAATTGACTTTGTACAACTGAATGCATGATAGTGTTGCTGGAAAATTCCCAAACCAAGCCGAACCAAATGGAACCCAAAGGAAGACTCTTCACACCAAGGAGATAAGAAGGCAGCATTTAATCTTTACACCAGCGGATGGTTGGATTTCACGCCATGCAGGATAATTCCTCAAAGGCAACAGTGCTGAATTTAGGAAGAGTTTAGTTGATACGGAATTTAGAAGTAAGAGGTACAAAGCAAGTGACAAACATTACATAATTTGTTACATACACTGAGTCATATATTTACAGACAGGATAGTCTTGAAATAAAGGAGTTGTTTATCATAATATAGAAACACTCCAGAAACAAGGGAAGGGGATCCTTATAGAGTGAGCACAGCTAAAGGCATTACCATAATATAGGAACATTCTGGAGAAAGGCCCTTGATTAGCCCAGGGTGCCTGAATGTATAGACGATTACTCTGACTCAGTGCTCATCAGAGGTCTGCAGCTGGGCTGTAGACACCATCAAGGTAGATTGAATTCAGCAGAAACAGCAGAACAGAAATTTGGTCAGAGGGTTCTAATTGATCATGAAATATCTGTAAGTTTGCTATTTTATAAATGTGGTCCTGCATTATAATTGTGTTCCAACAATACTAATAAACTAAACATCACTGTCTTCCCATTATTTGCCAGAAATAAAGTAAGGCATCTTCCCTGGCCCAGAAGAGGTAACTGTCCAGTGGGAGAGCAGGATGGCCAAATGTGTCTTTTTAATGGAATATTTTTAGTACAATCAGTCAGTAAGCATGTATTAGTTATCTCTGTCTCAGTTACTTGTCTCTTGTTGCTGAGACAAAACACTCAACACCTAAAGTTAAAGGGGAATGATTTACTTAGCTCACAGTTTGTGGAGGTTTCATTCTGTAATCAGCTGGCTCCAAGGCAGAGGGACACCAGTTTATGGTGGGAAGAAGACAGCAGAAACAACAAGAACAAAAAAGGGGAAAAGAGACCCTTTCTGTTCTTTTTTATTTTATCCAGACTTCTGGGATTAGGGTGGCACCAATCCAATCAGTTGACTGATCCAGCAATCGCTGACCCTTAATCCCAGCACCCTCAATCCCAGCATTGAACTAATCACAAACTCTAAATTCAACTGCCTCCAAAAAACCCACCCCCAGCATAACTACATGAGGTTTTGAGGGGTCATCCAGACTCTTTGGTTTTATATGACCAAGGGAGACAGTAGCTTATTGGGATCATTAAATCAAGGGCATGTGGTTCACCAGCATTTGAAACCATAACAGGTGATAAAAGTTTAGGAAAACAGCTCAAGTAGAGTCTTACAAAGCAATGTCTTACATGATCATTTTCTGTGTCATACTATCAAACATGTAAGGGAGTTTCTGCAGACCCATAGTTAATTCTTTATTTCACATCTTTGTTACCATAGCAACAAATGTAGAAAGCCCACTGAATGATCCATCATTGGAAATTAAGGAGAGAAATTCTGGTGTCAACTTTTCTATTTTTCCTTGCCTGAAGTGAATCCATCAGAAGCCCATGAAATTGAATGCTATTAAACACTGATCTCACCCAAATTTTTGTGACTCTTATTTTCACATTCAGATCTTCTTCAAATGAAGTTTTATATGTAAGTCTAGTTATAAAATATAAAACTAATTATGTTTGTAAAATCAATTCCTTTCTCTCTCTCTCTCTCTCTTTCTGTCTCTCTCTCTCTCTTCTTTCTGTCTCTCTCTCACATGATACTTTGTCCTGGTGCATGGCTTACTGCCTGAGTATCAAATTCATGACTGGATGTTCTCTCACAGATTTGCTTATACTGACAGACACCTTTGTGGTTTATGTCTGACCTGTACCTAGCTTACTCCTAACACAGGCAGGTACTGTCTAGGAGAACTCTGAGCAGGAGAGAAGTTAGGGTCTGATATATTGATCAGGTGGCACACAGGCTGCAACTCAACACAACATTTTAAATACCAGAAGAAGTATATTGCTTACAGACCACAGGGAAAAGAGAGCAGCATGCTTCATGGAGTTGGTTTGGAAGTAGGGAACCAGCCAGGAAATGCACGCTCTGCCAAAGGGTAGAAAGCAAGTGACAGACAGGGACTTGGCAATACTAAAGGTCTCTTTCATGTACTTATTGGTTATTTGTGTATCTTATTTGGATACATGTCCATTCAAATGCCTTGCTTGTTTTGACATTAAATTCTAAGAATTCTTTATATACTCTAGACACATATACTTTACTTTACCAGATATATGATCTTTAAATGTTTTATCTCACTTTGTCATGGTCTTTTTGACATTTTTGATCATAGACACATAAAAGTCCTCCAAATTTTTTTTCAAGATTACTTTGGCTATTTTGGATCCCTTTCCTTTTCATATGAATTTTAGGATCACCTTGTCAATTTTTGCAAAAACAAAAAAATGTCCACTGGCTTTTTGGGGGTGGGTATGGGGACTGTGTTTTATCTGCAAATCAACTTGGGAAGTTCATCATTTTAACAATATTAAATCAGATCATGAGCATGTGTTTATTTATAATTATTTAGAACTTTCAATGATATTGTGCAATTGTATTGCTCAGATGGTATGATAAATGGAATTTTTCTTAATTTCATTTTAATTGTTAATTGCTAGTGCAGAGAAATGAAGTTGTCTTTTGCATTTTAATCTTGTAGTGCCTTAGATACTTTAAAATATTCAGTTTCCTTTTCAACAGATACTTCCTTCAGTGCTCTGAATCCCAAACTTTCTTTAGTACTAAAATAATGTCAAGATATTTCTTAAGTAATTATGAAATAAATAAACATTCACTTGTTTGAATATGAAGGTTGTAATATTTTTGCATAAAAATTATCACCAATTTTAGAACATATAAATCTATGAACTTTGTATTGTTTCTAGGAAACAAAAACAAATCAAATTTCTGTGATTTTCATAGTAAGATCTAAAAGTCATAAATCAGTACTAACTTTTAGCAAGCTCCCTCACACTGTTTTTGTACTGTATATGATCTCATTTGGTTGTACATGTTTTTGTTGGCACTCAAAGGTGTGAATCAATTAACAAATAATCTGGCTTCACTTGTTCCCTGTCACATAGGAAGTCTGGACCTTACTCATTCTTTACTCAACAAAAACTCATACTTCTTATGATTTTGGAAGTGACAGTGTGAAAAGTAGGCATTAAATTAAAAGTGAAATTATGCAAAACTGCTCCTTACACAAAAGGAGAAAAATCACGGAAATGTGCTGAACTTTGAAATCAAGGGAAAAGTAGAGACCATATTAAATAAAGCTACAAAATATCCTTATTGGTTTGGCATTTTCATGTTTTTCTCATCTTATTTCCTGGCAGCATTTAATTTTTCAACAGAGTCATTGTAACAAAAAACCAGTCCTCTTAAGCTATGATAGTAAATCATCTGATCAGAGGAAAATTTAATTTGTAACTCAGTTACTGAGCGCATGAGCTATAATTATACAGTGATCATACACAGAATTAGAGAGAGCTGGAGTGCTGTTTATTTTCAAATTTATTCATAAATTACTGAAAAAAAGTATTTGCTAAAGTTAACAGTGTTAAATAAGGTTATTGAACTTTTAATTATGCCAATTATTCCCTGAGACTTATTATTTGGGCAAAGGAAATTAACATAAACTACGAATTTTGCTGTACTGTTAGCTTTTAACCAAGCCAAGGACAATTTGGATACAGCATTACTTCTGTTTCTATTTACCTTTAAATGCTTTGATGGAAGTGAATAGAGAAGTCGAGATTTAGCAGTATCCAGTGTACTATCAGTGAAAAATTATATGTGTCATAAACTATTCCTGAGGGACCACAGTGGTAAAATGCTCCCAGACAGATGTATGGGGTCGCCCAAAAGAATAGGCAAGACACTGTGTCGGTTCCAAATAGTTTGCACTGTGAGATCTCGGTAGCCAAGACTATTCACTCTACTTGGGAATCCAAAAACAATCTCAGCAAATGAACTCATGCCATCACGATCAAATATGTTTCATGCCTTCTCAAAAACCCCCTAATCCTTCATAAATTTCTCCATGTGTCTAATTAAGCTGGTAACATAAAGACACAAAAAATAACCTTTAGCCTTCCTGCTAGATTGATAGACTCTGAGTTTACAGGGCATGATAGTGCAGATATGCAAGCTGCCAGAGATCGAGTATAATTCATGACAAAAGTCTTATAAAACTTATTTACATGATAAAGATACCTCTCTTCCTTGTACATTATTTTTTAAAAAAATAAACTAGATATTTCATGAGAGAGGAGGCATTCTTTGCACTGAAAAAATAAAAATGTATGATCAGAGTAAAATTTTGTTTTGTAGGATTATTTGAAATATTTATTAACATTTACAATATTCCTACTATTCTTCTTTAACTACCATTTCGATACTAGCATATGAGAAATTTCTACTTATACTTCCGGGTCCAACTGGAAGCTGTTTGGCACTGTGATACTTACACGGGTTTTTGCTCATAGAAAGGCAGGATGACACACTAGAAAGAAACTGAGTTTTAAATCACAGAACAGTGAGTTTGAAAAACCTGCCAAAGAAAACTTTTAAAGCACATGTTTGTAATCTTAAAGACTGTAATATAAAGAATACTTCTAAGGCTTAACTCTGGACTGTTCCCACAAACCCTTAGGTGTACCAAGCGGGTCTCTATGAAGTCAATGGATCATGGGACGCTGTGCTCCTCAGTGGGTTCAGTCACTGAAATTCCTGACTGAGTGTGCTGTTAGGAGGTGGTGCCCGGGGCCAAGAGACCAAATGCCTTTCTCCTCAGCTTCTCCCCTCTCTCTGCTTCCCACCTGCCGTGACTGAGCAGCTGTCCTCCCCAGCAGACCCTTCCACCAAGCCATTGCTGACTTGCAGCCAGCTGACTGGATGCAAACCTCTAAAAATTCTGAAACCAAATAAGCTTCTGCTCCTTTAAATTGTGAGTGTTGGGCATTGTTCCCAGCAATAAAAATGTGACTAAGACAAATACTAACATGTATTGCAGTATCACTACATTCCAGATACTGCTATAAGAATTTAATATATACCAAATCAGTCATGGTGGTGCATGACTGTAATTTCAGCACTTGGGAGGCTGAAGCAGGAGGATCACTGCAAGTTCCAGGCCAGCCTGGACTACATAGTGAGATCAAGACCAGCCTAAACTACATGGTGAGACTGTCTCAAACAACCAACCAACCAAACAAGGAAACAAAAAACCCAGAATTTAATATGTACCAACAAATTGAATGAGTTCTCATACAAGCTGTAAGGAAGTACCATTATCACTCATTATAAAGACAGGCAAAGTGAATACAGAGTAATTCCTAGTGAGGGACGAAAGTAGGATTTGATCCCAGGAAGCCTGGGTCCAGAGTTTGTGACATGAACCATTTCATCATATTTTTATCTTCACACAGTGTTGGTTGTTCTTTTTTTAGAAAACATAACTACCTAAAATAAAATAAAAGATGCCAAGATTACTTTAACAGCATAAAGGCTATCCAAGATTAGAAATTATTCTTAGTTATTATCACAGTATTGAAAAAATCTTAAATAGGATATTTATAATGCAGTTTGCCAGTGACTTAAGCTTAAAAGCTTGCAAAACCCAATTAGATAATTCACTTTTATCAAAGTGGAAATACCAGAAATATTCATAGCTTTTAAAGGACCTCTAGTACCATAAAGTATTGCTAGATTTTATTGAACAAAGCTCATTTAATTGTTTTACAATTAAAAACTTGAAAAGAACTGCATGGCCTGTGGCTATAGCTCAATGGCACAGGGCCCGCCTGGCAAGCATGAGGTCATCAGTTTGACTACCATTAGCAAAGATTAATTAATTAATCAGAAAAGAACTGTAACTAGATGCATCGAAAGTAGTTCTTTAAAGATATGAAAGGGCATTGTTAACAGGAAATTGTAGAATACAGAGTAGAAGTCGAGGGATAAGAATTTTAAATAGTCTGTGAACTGTGGTGTTTTAGGCATATCAGTGCTCTCTATAAGTGAAGGACTCCTTAGTTTGAGAGGGTCTGGATGTAGTTAAATGGAATATTTACTGCTCCACAGATGCTTAAGTAACATACCAGCACCAGCCACTGTCTTACTTTATCAAGAAAGCTTCTGGCAAGGTTTTTTCCAAGGTGAGTGGACCTTCCTGAGGAAGTGAAGAAGAGAATGATGTAATGACCACTAATTATTATATTTGGAGAAGATTGCCATTGGGACTTAGAGATGGGAAAACTCACAGGAGATTGAAGGAAGAAATTGTAATATTCTTACGAAATGAATATTAATTTAATTTTTGCCTATACCCTATACTGCAGATTTTGATTAGGTAAAAGCATTACCAAGAAAATGCTTTGGAGAGAACATTATAGGATAGAAATAATCTTGATAGAAAAAAAAAACTAGATATTCTTCTAATTACAGCAAATGATGAAGGTGTCAAGTGAGGCTGTGATCTTTCCTAGAGCCTCAGGTCTAGGGCCTCATGGGGAAAAGTTAGGCGTCATTAGGATACAATGAACACTAAAATGGGACTCTCAGAGGTAGTCAAAACCAGGAACAAACAAAAACTCTCTTCAATCGAAGTGTATTAATGGACCAACTGAGATGAAACATAAGCCAGATGGAAAACTGAAGAATCCAAGAATGTAAAGCAGTATGAGTTTGTAAATGTTAGATTGTTCAGAGTTAGTCCAGTGGTTTGGTGGCTTTTCTCCATTCTATCTTCACATCTGCGGAGCTGCATCGAAAACATTCAAAGGATTAAATTAGATAGCAGTGTCAAACTTCCTTCTCAGTTTCTTTGGTCAGATAATCATTGATCTAGCATAAGGATGCCATCATTCAATCAGTCTCAGGAACCTTTACTAGACTTTGCTAAGCACTTTAAAGAAGTTCAGCAATTGTGAAGCACAGACAAAGCCTGAAAAAATCATGGAAACATGTAAGTCTGTCAGAAAGCTCCCCAGGTCCTTTCTTGCAATTCAGAATGTTGTATGATCTAGAATAACAACCCAAGTGTCTAAGTCATTTGTGTTCTACATTAACTACACAAAAGGAAGTTTCTCTAGCCGGATCACAACTCTGCTTAGATTCTATTGTCTATGGCTATGCATTGTGAAGCTAATAGCAGCGATTCCTTTTGTAAACTGTTGACAGAGCCTCTAAAGCCAGTGTTTGGAGCCCAAGCCTCTCACTTTCTGTATCCAGTCTTGAAACTTTCATCACAATTTATGTTTTTTACCTTCCCTCTATAGTAATAATCTCCTTATATCACTGCCTTCTTTGACTCAATTTAGTAGTTTCAAAAAGTCATAATGCTAAATTTAAGGCTCTGTAATTCTCTTAACACTTGTAACGGAACCCTGCATTTCATATTCTACCTTGGCAATAGCAAACTTGTACTTAAAGCATTTTCAAATTTCCATATAACTTTGATTATCTACGTTATCTTCCTGTTTTATAAGAACGTAATGCCTTCAGAAGTCCAGAGCTCCATTTGTACTTTAGTTGCAAAATACTCCTCTATGTTGTGCATCAATCTATAGTAGCAGTTTTATTTGAAAATAAAATTTTTAAAAATATATTTTTGGTCTATTCTGTTTGATCCTGAAGAAATAATTTCTTCAGAGTCATCTCTGACAGTTAAATTATTATTATTTATTATGTTAAAAGTATATAGCAAAGCCAGATGTGGTATACGAGTGTAATCCCAGCATTTGGGAGGCTGAAGCAAGAGGATCACTAGGCATTCAAGGTCACTGGGTTACATAATGAGTTCAAGGCAAGGCTCAACTAATAGTGACAATCTGTTTTAAAAAAAAGTATTGCAGTGTGTTTGGGAAAAGTTCAAGAGAAAAAATGAAAATAATGTCCCTTTGAGAAATTATGTTAAACAGCAAGAAAGAACGTTTTCTAAAAACATAATTTCTATAAATCGTGGAAGATTAACTCACACATTATCTCATATAATACACAGCTAGAGCCAAATCCTTAATGAAGAAAACATAGTCATTTGAATAATGATAATGTTTCATGTCCGAAGTTATGTTAACTGGCCATAAAATACTTTTAAAATACTCTTCAAATCAAGCAGGGAGGGGTTATCTGTTAATGAATACTATCTTTTTTTTAAATTTAAATGTCACAAATCTTCCACAACATATAAAATAGATATCAAAATTATTGAAAATACTACAAAACTCAAAACATTATAAGGAAATTCTGTATTATTGTTTTTGTTCTTTTTTGTTTTTAAGATAAAAATATTATAAGGAGTAATTCTTATCAGATTCCTTATTATTAACAGGACTTCAAAGTTAAATCATTTTATAAGTTTGTGGAAACTAAGTGAATCTGTTTGCTTACTTCATAGCATTGAGGGTGAGAGAAAGCACTATTTTAATTAGTTTCTATAATCACCATAACAGGGACATTACATTAAGAGTTATGATTTAATATTTCCTTATTTGAAAATGTCAATAAAGAAATAAAATTTGCATCTAACATGGTGAATACAGAGATAAATTTGAGATGTGCTTTTTGATAAGGGAATATTTAGTTTGTGTTTGATAAACTTTACGTAATGATAAGCTATCATGCATAATGCATAGGAAAGAAACTGATTTATGTTTCTAAGTCTGAAAAACTAAACCACATCTGGAACAAACAGTACTCTACAGCAATAATTTTTATTGAGGAATATACTGCATTTAGATAATTTACTTGCTCTTCCCTATACTTCACAAAGATACAGACTATAAACATCTAGTATAAACAATTTTATGTTTCCTGTAAGAAAAGTTTGAACATGAAATGCCTTATTTATGTGATAGAAGAATAATTGAAAGGAATCTAAATTCCAATCCATATTTTATTTTGAAAAAAAGGGGGTGATTTTATACATTTAATTTAAATGAACACAACATAGCTTGGAAAAATGAATGGCACAATGTTTTCTGTAATGAGGAATCATGACAGTATTTAGCTGCATCTTGAGTGATTTATAAAGATGTAATTTATGGCATGGAATTTCATTTTAACTAATAGGTTTTAATTTCTGACTCCATTCAGTATAGAACAATAATCCTTTTATGTTTGCACTGTGCTAGGGATTAAACTCAGTTCCTCCTATATTTTAGGCAAGTACTCTACCTCTGAGCTACAGTTACAGTCCCATGGTAAATATTTAAGAATGAACACTAATCCGTGCAAAATACTCAAATTTTATAAAATATCTAAACTAGTTCTTTTATTTTGTTCTCACAGTAACTACTATGAGATAGGCCACTAGTATTATCCTTACTTCACAATCAGAGGAAAGAGAATTGCTAAGCCGAGTGATTTAACCAATGATTCATCTGGTGAATAGGGTACATGATTGCAGTAAGCCATCTGGATAGCTCTTTGAAGAATACTTGAGACAAAATTTGACTATCTTATGATTGATCCACAAAGTGATATTAGATACATTATTCAAACTTTTGAACACTTTAGTCTTCTAATTCATGAAATGAAGTTAATAAGTCACAACACTAATAGAGAATTAAATGAGACCATGCAAGGTAAGATACTTAGCTTATTATCTGAAGCACAGTAAATGTTCAATTAATGTTAACTAGTTTTTATCTAAAAAGATAGAATTGAAAGCTGCTAAGTATATAATTGACATGGAGCTACCTGGTTCTATTTTGTGAAACAGGAATAAAGATTTTTGGAAAATTATAAATGGATGGCACTGCTGTTGATCTTTAGAGACACTAAATGATGTTGCAGAAAAAAATGAGTTCAAATAGAAGCCTTGTACAAGCTAAAGTCATTTCTAAATAAAAATGTAAGGACCAAAACGATGATGTTACCCTTTGATACTCTCTTCACTCATTCTCTGCTCCACAGTGTAGAACACTTTATGTATCATACTTCTTTGAAAAAAGAGAAACATTTCATGTATTAATTTATTTTTGGCAGAAATGGGATGCCACCTTATGATACTAAAAATTATTTTAATCTGTGAGTTCTTTATATAATACAGGCTCGTGTGTGTGTGTCTGTTAAACTGTAGAATGTCCACAATGGAAGGTACCTTTTTATAACAGGAGGGAAATTTTGTCTTTCATGGTTACTGCTGTACTTGATAAGTACTGTACTCAATAATGTTTATTGAATTAATGAAAATAATGATTACATAAATAAGCATTATATAATAAGTCCCCAATTCACGAATGAGTTCCTCTCTGGGAGAACATTCCTCCAGTTTTGAAGTCTGACAAAGTGAGTCTTTCACACCTTTGACACAAATATACAATGTAAACCATAAAAAAACCAAACACACACAAAAGTACAGTAAGTTCCCCACTGCATTGTACTACTGTACACTATCACACTGTAGAGTAACCATACAGCAGTACAGCTGTAACAATGTCTGGCAGATACATAAGCTACATCCACAATTTGTTTGCATCTACAAGTGAATATTCATAACATGAGGTCTGTTCCTATCTGAAAACATTTGCAATTTGAATGCTCAAAAATCCAGGACTTACTGTATATTTTTTTAGTTAATTCAATCCCTTTTCATCACCTGACATTTCATAGGCCAAAAGAAAATTAAAAGTTCTAAATGAGAGAACATCACTGTTAGTATCCTTATCTTTAGCAATACATTATTTAAAGTTGATACTCACATGTGATAGTCAAATTCATATTAAAATATCAAATTTTTCCCAAGCCTTTCTATTTCATCAATAAGATAGTCAACATCTGTTTTTCTTGTGGCAGGATTAAAAAAATTCAAAAAATTTACTTTGTCTCCAAATGGCTGGCATCTTATCATGGCTGTATCTTCTTCTATCATCTGTGCTTTAATCTTGGGAGCAATCTGTGTGTAAATGCAAATATATTAAAAAGACATTGCTTCAAGTAAATACTCTTTCATACTCTACATAGCTACATAACTATCATTAGCTTCAAGTAAATTGTAAGCAATTTAAAGCTGTCAGGGATAATTTTTATGAAGTAGTTTAGTACAGGAAAAAGCAACATGTTCAACATTCAAACTGCAGCTCTTATTACTGTGTTATTCACAGTTACCAAACTTAAAAAACAATATGAATGTGCTAGAATTCATTAAAGAAAAGTATGTGTCATTTTCTTATATTTACATGGCAAGTCAGATAGAATCTGAGAAAGAGCTAAAATGAAATAGGGAGTGGAAAATAGTATGTTTTAGTATTATCACTTGTATTTTTTGAAACATTATTATATAACTGAGTTTTTCTGCAAGGTTATTGTATTGCAGCAAAACAACTCCTTTGTAAATTCCATGGAAATAAGCTCTGTCTTGTTTAGCTCCTATAATGACACTATGTGTATGGCATTGGTGCATAGTACGTCTTTGGGCTAGGATTATTGCACAAAGGGACACTAACACATGCAAATCCAGGAGGAGGGGAAGGGCATCTATATATATATTCGACGTGGTCTTATTCTCTTTCTGCTTCTGCACACAATTTATCTTTAAAATTCTACAAAACCATCTGTTACTTAACTTTCTAATAAGTCTAATGGTAGTGCAGACATATATAAGTAGGAATTAGTCTGCGATATTTTAAAAATTATTTATGCTAACCCCTTGCCTGCTGTCTCGGACCATGTACAGAACCCTAAAGGAACAGCTCTGTGGGTAAGTGCTGTGTGTACTTTGAGAAGCCATCTTGCTAAGTAAGTATAAATATGCCTCTCAATAACCCTCAGGTGGTGATAATTATTCTAGTGGAAAGTCAAACTTAATATGTTTTTTTTTAAAAAAAAAATAAGAGCCTCAACGCATAAAACAAAGAGTACCACAGAAAACAAAATAAAAAACTTCTCTTTTATCTTCTGATTTATAAGCCCATTGAAACTTTCTGATGATATAAAACTTGATGTCCTTAAACATTAATATCACATATGGTGTTCCACTTACCCTAGGGCAACCCAAATTACTTAAAATAAGTGGTTATAATAGCAGCATAACTTGAAAAATGGTGGCAATATGCATGATAAAAAAAGTATATGAGATGTAGGCTTAAGATAGGCAAAAGCTTACAATAAATATATGGATAAATAACATATAATGATAGTGACATTCTCCTTAATTATTAAGATAAAGATGAAACATCTCCATTGTTATGCTATTCATTTTGAAGATTTTAGTATTGTAATAGATTTATAATAAAATAACTCATATTCTTGCTCAGATGCTCTTATGATAAATATTTAAAATTTGATAATATTTTTCTAAGGAATTCCTTCTAAACCTTCCAGCCACCTTAGGACAGGAATTCTTTCTTTCTCATGTTATACTGCAAAGTTCTACTGGAAAACCCATCAAATGTTAACTACTGAATAAATTAACCAGAGAGAAGGGAACAGTTGATTGTATTTTAGGAACCCAAAGCTTTTCAATACATAAACTATGACTAGATTTATCTGCAAAATAATTGATGGGCTGGAATTTCAGTCTGCCATTTAATTATTAAACCTGTGACTTGGAACCACATGGGTACTATCTACTAATGAATGAAACAAAACAGATACATTATTACAAAACAATGTTAAAATTAAAATACTACAAAAGCAAAAATAAAATAAAGCCCACTTACCATGTGAAGCTCTTGATCTCTTTTAAAACCTGTTGGGAACTGTTTAAATCTTGGTGGAAAATACCAGAAGCAGACATTGATGAGCTCAGCCTACATCAAAGACAGAAATTTTGCAAGTATCTTTAGAATCTCATGTAATTCTAAAATTACCTAATTTTTCATAAGTATTTCAATTTAATTTAATATTTAATTTATTTAAAAATATTATTTGAGAATTTAACATATGTCAAGCATTTGACACAGAGATAAAAGAAATAACCACTCTGCTCAGAGTAACTAGTCAGGCACAGGATCTTCTCGTTTTTCTCCAAATAACCTCTCCTAACATACAACTCTCGGTGAATTTCCTATCTATGTAGCACTCCTTCTTCATTCTCTTCTCTACCAAGTCCCTCAAGTATCTCCATTTATCTATTTCATAACAGTTACTTCAAGGTTCTTATACAAATAATGATAGTGCAGATTTTGTGTGTGAGAAAGTTCACTTGAATGGAAGTATGGACAATGGATTAGAGAAGCATATGATTGGATAGATGTAAATAGAATGTTACTCAGAGTGGTGTAGGGGGCTCCCCTAAAGCAATACTTGGCAATATACATGGAAGAGTTTGAATTTCTGAAGTCTTCAGGAGAAGCTAGGCTTTCAAGATGAAGTCAGAGTTCCTGGCTTGGGTGTGTGAATAAGGAGCAAAAGAGAAATTAACTATCAAAATTGATTCAAAGAGGAAAATAAACTGTCAGACTATCAGATGATTCATGGTATTAAAAACAAAAACAAACCACTTTACTTCTAGTTTCCATTTTAAAAGGGGGCAGCACACAAAGATGAAGATAATAATATAGTCAAGGATGCAACTAGAAGATAAACAAAGCACCTTTGTTGCCTACTAGTTACTCTTATCAGCATAAGTTAATATATGTCAGTGCAAAACTAATTGGACCTTTGAAGAGGAAAAAGGATATAATGCTAACAAAAATCTCATGCTTGTCATCGTATCTATTTATTGCCTTGATAACACAAACTTGTCACATAATTTAAAGCCTAGCTTTTTTATCATTTACTATTCAGAAACCCAACAACATATTCTCATGTACAATGAAAAAGCTAAAAAAATACTAAAATTTTTCTTTATTTAGTGCCAGAGAAATTAGGAAAACAGTAAAACTCACTTTTGTTTAAAATTTTTTAAATTGAATATACTCATCAATACAAAGTCTTTTGGATCTTTACCTTAAAAACCTTAATAAAATTTAAATGAGAAAGTTTTAAAACATGATTTGAATTCAAGTAAAGTGAAATATTTATAATAACTTTGTGGATCACTGTAAAATTTTCTCAATCAGTGAGATAGGTAATAGATTTAAGTAAGAATAGTCACCAAAGAAATAAAGATCCATTAAACCTCTTTTTTAAAATCCTATAAAGATATACTACCTTAGAATCAAGCACAAGCTTAAAATGCTCTTTTTTCTTTAAAGTCTTGTAGGAGTAATTTGCAAGCTCCATATATCTGTTGATCTGTACCTCAAAGTCACACATTCAAAGTTCAATCCAAGTGAGTTATTTTAAATCCCATTAGAGAAGTTTCTGAGCATATTAAGTTTGGTTTAATATGCTCATTTAAATAAATATGTGATTATTATGTTACTAAAAGTAGATATTTTCACAACTTTGTATTTCCATCTTCTCAACTTGAATTTACTCTGTACTGTCTGTGGAATTTGATAAGTTAAGTTAACTAAGATTTTCTAAGCTTCAATTGCCTAAATCTAAAAATATTTGCTAAGTATTTTTATATGAATTTCATTCTTTCTAGCAATGTGGAGCAATTTTTTTAAATTGTATATAATGATGCGAAGAGTAGGAGAACTATGACAAAGCCCTTGGCATACCTGCCAACTTAGTATATTTAAAATGCAGCAATTATCAAGCTTCTGCTGTATACAAGTCATGTAGGTCTGTGTTTTACACAGGTGATCTCACTTACTCTTAATGGAACCTTATAGAGTGGAAAACCAAAGTACAGGAGTTAACCAGCCTGTCTCCATTCACTTTAACTACATTGGTGACATCAACTTGTCTCATGTCTCTAAGAGCTGTACCTAGGCTGATCACCCTCTCACTGGTGTTTTCAGCTTAGACTCATTTCTGCATCTAAGACTCACGTATTCAATAACCTACTCAAATCTCCCCTGTAACTAACAGACATCTTAATATGACAAGTCCAAAGCTGAGCACTGCATGTTTCTATACACATCTTCTTCTTTCCAGCATCTCCCCAATCTCAAATATCTTGATTCTAGTCTTACTTGGCCAAGGTCCTCAATACTGCAGTGTGCTTCATCCCTGGCCCTGCTCTGAGTACCTTTCAAAATAACCAAAACAGAATCCAAAGTGTTTGCCTTTCCTTGGTCAACAATGTCTGGGTCATACGACTTTGGACATTCTAATTTTTTCTCTTATAAGGTGCCATAACTCACTTTTCACCTGCTATAATGATCTGTTTTCTATTTGTTGTAGTCAGGGGTTACAAGGAGAACAACTGCATACAGGACACAGAATTTGTAATACTGTTTTATGACGGTCACCCAGAGTTAAACACAAGAAAGCACAGGAAATCTGTCCACAACACTAAAGACCCAGAATATTCAGCCAATGGCCTGGGTCCCACAGCAGTGTCCTGTATGAGTCCAGCTAAAGATCCAGAGCCCGTGACAATGCCTCCCACAAATTCAACTGGAAATCTAAGAGCCCATGATAAGGACTCACGCCAGTCTGTTTTACAGATCTGTGCTGGGAAGGCCAAAGGTCAGCAGTGGAAGCAAGAAAGTCTATGCCAGCAGGGTGAAGGAGCTGTGCAGTAGGCTGAGGGTTCTGCATTGGAGCCAAGAAGCAATGCTCAAAATCAGGACCAGGGCTGCCCTGAAAAGTACCACAGCCATCCTCAGTGACAACGAGGTCCCAAGCTCCTCTGACGATGAGAACAGTTGAGTACAGGTCAAGAAGCCCAGCATGACAAGCTTCTCCAGCACACATCTTCCCTTCCAGAGCCAGGAAGTGATACTCATCGTGAGGAGCAGAGCTCCCCGAAGTGAACCACAGCCACTCTCAGTGATAAAGTCCTGAGCTCCTCCATTGATAGTGGCCTAATCCATATTGGGGAACCAGCATGACAAGTTCCTCAAGGAGAACCAACGTCTTGAAACAGCAACATTTAAGAGAACCCACAATGCCTTGCTCTTCTTCGCCATGTCTCTCTTTATGATGGCAACTTTCCTCAGGTGGGCCACCTACACTCGGCACCATGCTGATGTAATTCAGCTTGTGTTAAGTTGACCACCAATTTTTAATCCATAACACTATTCCTTCAATTCACCAAGACATGTGCTACCTTAAGGCTTTTGTGATCACTACTCTATCTCCCAGGAAAACACTCCCTGAAGGCATTTTTTATGGCTTGTTTTTCTGTTTCTTTATTTCCTTAAACATCATCTCAACAGAGAGTACTCTATTGAGATGATGAGTTATGCAACGTATCATGTATGAGTTTTATCACTCAGTATCCTCCAACCTCCTTTAGTTGTCTGTATAGCATTGCCAGTTATTTCAAACTTATCCTGATTATTGTCTATGGCACTAAGCCCTTCAGATTCTCCTCAATTTTAACTTCCATGAGAGAGAGAAATTTTTCCTTTTTGGTTAACTGCATTCCCAGCACCCAGTCAACCACCTGGCTAAGCAGTACTTAACAAATTTTTATGAATATTATCATGCTTCATTAACATGACTGCAGCATTATTTTACTCTAATTTAAATGTGAGTTAATCAGATTGGCTCTATTGTCTGCAGGTTGATTATTCCCTCTTTTCTTACAACCTATACATTTCATATACTTACCTGTGTGGCTCAATAATTTTTAGAGGTTTTAGTTTTAGGCACACCCTTAATGGCCACATGTTCTCTATTATCATAAGATCTAAAATATCAAAATTTCTAATGCATAATAAAAAATCCTCACATTCATTAGTTAAATGCATTCTTTTTTAAATCATCCTATTATAACCCTAAAACTGTAACATTTGTGTACTTCTTCACCTCATTCCTTTCTATTCCACAAAAGAATGAGTAAAAGATGCTAGAGCTCAACCTTCGCTTTCCACATCAGCCATAGGTAATATGTTGGCCACACAGATCAGTTTTATCCTCAGAGTCAAAGTCAATGTTGTGGAGTTTATCTGGCTGGAAAAGACATTCAACTTGCATCTGGTTGCATGCTTCTCGAAGACCCTAAAAAAGAAATGACATATTTAATATGCAGGTGTTAGAGTAAATAAAATGTACAACTTCATTGTAGTCATTATGGATTCAGAATTCTGGAAAGCTTAAAAAAAAAGAAAATCTGTGCTTGAGTCCTTGACACAAAAAGGTATCTGAAATGAAAACTGAAAACAAACTTGTTAGTCAGGAGTGAAAACAAACTCAAGAGCTTCTCAAACAACAACAAAAAATATGGCTAAGATATAATTTCTAGCTACTAGATACTCATCAGTGTTCAGAAAGGTTTAGACTCTTTAACTTGCAGGCGCTGAGTGGGTGGCAGCTGCCATTTTACAGAAGGGATAGCACTGCCACGTGCACAGCTGAGCAGAAGCCACAGCAGAGCCGACAGTTCCAGTCTGAGGAGCCAACCAGCACCTAGTATGGGACATGGCAGGAATTCTCTCCCAACCAGGTAAAAAGAGTCACCTGAGAGTGCAGATTAAGGCAATTTATAATAGAAACACAGGAATTTTATATTTATCGGTACCTTATTTGCAAATCCTTTGATTTGATTGTGAATAAAAAGAAAGATAGCAATGTTCTTAAAGATACAATGACAGCAAAATAGAAAGGGGTTGGTGTTTTGGCAACAAAAATAAAGAGTACTCAAATTGAACTTTATATTACTCCTTGGGGAGAAACACTGGTTTAACTCTTATAAAACCTTACATGTACTATTCATGCAGACAAAGCGTAAGTATATAAAGCAGAAAATAATTTAATGTAGCTCATGAATGTGTACTTTCTATGCCAAAACATGTATTGCTGTTACTCAAAGTTACAGTTAAAACAAGTCCTATTTTGACCCTACTCTCTTAAGTTTACAAAGTCAGACACATTTGTTACAGGCAGCTGAGTAGACAGAAATATTATAGGCAGTCAGATAGGGCTAGGCCCTCAAAGCAACTAATGCAGAGGACCAGATATCTTGTGACCTTGGAAGAGATACACACCTCTTGCTATGGGCCAGATCTCAAGACAAAAGGCAAAACAAATGCGACTGCACCCTAAGTATAAGCATTAGGGATTGGGGTAGATCATCTTGAAAAGACCGGAATTACCATTCCAATCCTCTAATCCATAAGAATGCTCACTTACTATGTGACTCGTTTCCTTATTTGTCCTTGATTTGGTCAATTTTACCTAAACAATTAATCTCATTGGTTGACCACAGTTCTGTCCAACCTCAAGCCCATCTGCCTTGTGAGTTCCCAGTTTTCCTCATCAGGGTTTTGCTCTATAAAAGTCACTAGAAAAGACAGAGTCTTTGGCAACCCACTCGGGCCCCCTTCTGTCCCTCAGACAGAAGCTTTCTTTCTCTCAATAAATATATTCTGCTCTTACCCTCTGTTGTTCCTAAAATCTATTCTTCAATTTTAGAGAACACGAACTTGTGCCGGACTTATAGTAGGTTGGGAGTTTCATTCCCCTATATCATTTGGAGGTCTGAGATCATTTTTCCTGTATCATTTGGAGGTCTCCCACTGAGATCGTTTCCCTGTATCATTTGGAGGTCTCCAACCGAGATCGTTTTCCTATATCACATTGACCCCCAGGAAATATTTTGTTTCGTCCATTGTTATAGCTTGTATCTAGATGTCCCATTGAAATTCATGCACTCATATATAGCGCTTTTCAGAGCTGACTGGATCTAGGGTATGTAACACTGGGATTAAGGGTGCGTGGTACTAAATTAGCTCACTAATTAAAATTAACATAGTTCTGGGTGAAGGGATTTACTGAAAATGGAAGACAGTGGGGTGTGAGTGGCACCAACCAATAGGCTTGTAGCCTGTTTGGGATAAAAGGGGAAGGCAGACTCACTTTTGCTGCCTTTTGCTCGCAATGCCATAGACTGCTTCTCCTCTGAGATGCCCCTCTGGCACCCCACCCTGTCTTGAAGCCTATGGGCTGAAAACTCTAGAAACTGAACTGGAATAAACTTTTCCTCCTTTAACTTTGGGTGTTGGGTATTTTGTCTCAGCAAGAAGAAAAGTAACTAGAACAGTCATGGTGGGTTTTTTTTTGTTTGTTTTGCTTTGTTTTTTTAATGGGGGAGGGATTACTAAATTTTCTCTAGGCCCTATCACTGTCTGTTTTCTCATACCCTATCTATGCACTGAGTTAGCACCTGTCCATTGTGATCATCTGATTTTGTGGCATCTCAATTATCTTGTGCTTGCTGAAGTGGTACCTTAGTTCACAAACTTAATTTGTGCCACAATTTTGGAAATGATAGCCACATATGTGTTCATATGAGAAAGATGCCTATGGTCATGTTTGTCACCTAATTCAGAATTCACCAAAAAAAAAATTGCCAGATGTTTCTGTTTGTCAACCAAACTGTTACAAACAAAAGTGCTCATGAACCCAGATACCACCGAACCTGAAGACCAAGGGAGGAAGACCCATTCTCCTTGGCAGGGTAGGTTGTGCTGCCCTATGTATAATACAAGGAGGCCATGATGATTTTGATTTTAAATATTCACAATGAAGGAAATTATTACCAAAACATCCCTCAAGTCACTAGTTAAAAATACAAATCATTTACTGTCTTACAGATCAGGATAGCAGAGCAGTGAAGGGGAACGTGCATTAGTTTGTGTGGATTCCAGGTCACAGAGTTGGCCCTAGGTGACAGAGAAGCTCCAGTTAGCACTCACTGTCCAGCAGAAGAGAACAGAAGCCTAAATATGACATGTTTCCTTGCTCTCACCAGCAATGCAGCCTCTTCTCAGCACCACTGACATTTTAGAAATGCTTCCTGTATAGCAGCAATCTGCCTCCCCACGCTGCCTGCAGCAAATACAAAGCACCTGCACTCTTTCTTAACTGATCTCTTTTTAAATCACACAAACCAAGTTTTCCATGTTGTTTATTTCAAAAGTTGATTTTTTAAAATTTATTTTTATTTTAAAGTGTATTAAGCAAAACAACCAATAAAACAAAACAATGAGAAAGATCTTGAATTTGAAAAACAAGACAGTAGGATATCAAAAGTTGATTTTTAAGGTAAGTACCATGCTAGATAATTATAAACTCAGTTATAATTATCCTTCTTATAAGAATAATGTATTTTATTATTTTCTCAATAAATTCTTATTGTCTATTCATGACACATTAAAGTTTTAAACTCCTGATTAATTTAAGTGGATACTTTTTTGTATAATTTCCAAAACAGATATTTTTGTGTTTGGTGCTGGGTATCAAATTCAGAACCTTTCACTTACCAGGAAGGTGTTAGTGCCACTGAGTTATATTGCTGGCCTCCCAAAAAACAGATTTTTAAAAAGTGAGCATCAAATTTGGCTATACTGCAAAAAAATTAAAGTCTCTCTAAATTGTTTAACTTTAAATTTGTCTGATTCTAAAGTCAAAGAAATTTTTTGCCAAAAAAATCACTGTAATAAATTAATAGCATCAAAAGTTTTAATTTCCTTCATGGGGATTAAATAAGAAATGTAATAGGCTAAAGCTTCTTTTGATTTCAAATTTTGTTTGACTATTTCTTCATGTTGATGTTCCAAAGTTTTGGTTGAATATTAAGGTATATTTAGATTTGTTAGTATCACTTGCTATATCTGTACCCCAGTCAATGACATAAGACCATTTT
>RJWM01002523.1:0-127638 GCA_004363535.1 Dasyprocta punctata | reverse complement strand
TCTAAGTCCACTTACAAGATTACAGGATGAGGGATAAGAGACTTCAATGTCACATGGGACTTACAAATAGAGGCCCTAAGAACATAAAGGTTACATACGATTTAAATTGTGTATGTTTCTCCATTTGAATTTTAAATTATATGTTCTACATAGATTGCCTTATAGATAAGTAAACACTTAGGATATTAACTCAAATGGTTGTGGTTCATATAGCTTAACAGTAGATTAATTTAAATCAGTTGATAAAAATAAAGATATTTAAAAGTTTGGTGATGTTTCCTCAAGATTGTTAGATAACCTAGGTAACCAAGATAATGTCCAAAATTAATTTCATAAATGCAATGCTTACTATTGGCTGTGTGCACTAACTTAAGAGTTTTTCCTTGCTCAAAGATAATATATAAAATAGCTTGCAATGTTAATTGCTATGATGAGTCATCTAAAGCAATTGTTAAGGTAACTAAGTAAGAACCCCTTGAACTTGGGGGACCACTGGATAAAACTCCTCTCTGGTTGAAAGAACAGCTGCCTAAACCAAAATTTGTTCAGTTTCTCCACTAACAGATGGCTGTCCAGTTTTCCCAGGATCTTACAGTACCACAACCCAACAATTATTAAATCAACTATTATGATACACTTAAACTGGTTAGAAGACCAAGCTCTCTTTCTCTAAAACAATAAAATTTTCAGATTCAGATACTCATGGTTAATTTACATTATTGGCTTTGATTAAATAAATGTTTTGTTGTTGTACAAATGAGATATACTTATATTGGGTAGTAAGTCTGTATGTGGTCATTAACAGTGTTCCTAAGTTTCTAAGAGTTCTAAACATGTCCTTTAATTATTGGTAATACAGAATTGACAAGAAATATGTACAAAACTGTTAAAATATCTAAATCTAAATTTTGCCTTAAGGCTAAAAACTAAGTAAGTATGTATAAAGATTTCTATATAGCTCTGATACTAATTATTGCTAACCTCATGGTATATTAAATAACTGTAGACTTTCCCTAAATATATAGGTCTTCTTAAGATGCAGGACTTGAGAAAGACATCTTATGCTGGTAACTCCCAAACTACAGTTATTCATTATGAAAGACTTTTTCAGGCTTACGTTTATGTGATTGTTATATAATCATGTTATGATAGTTTTTTGTTTGCTTATTTGGGCTTTTTTTTTTTTTTTTTTTTTGGCACAGGTAACAAAGCTCAGGACCTTACGTTTGCCAGGCAGGTGCTGTGCCATTGAGCGACATTCCCAGGCCCCATGTTATGACAGTTGGATGTGTCTACACCATATATAGTTACAACAATGTCATTATAATAATTAGAGACTAGGCATTAATAACCTAATGACCTATAAAGTATATGTGTAAAACAAGTAATTACATTCTACTTAAATATCACTCTGTTAACAAAAAGTGATTAAAAGACAACAAATTAGGTAAAAGTTTCATTTGACATACTGTAATTAGATAAAGATAACTGACTAAAAAGTCATTTTATACTAAGATGACGGAGCCCATTATGAAGCGGCTCTGAGGAGAATTTAAGATGAATCAATTGCCTTTCTATATTTACTTGTGAGTCTGTCCCAGGCCTAGGTCCCTGGTCTGGAGATGGGCAGTGGATTCATAGTAAGTGAACCTCTGTGAATCACTGGTCCCGGCTGAGGCCTGTAGTAGCCTGTGATGCCCTGATGCCTCCAAGGACAAGATCAGGCCATAGCTGAGGACAGCTGGCTCCAACCCCGATTAACTAGAGACAGTAGCTGCAGGTGTCTCACTATTTGGTAAATGTCAAGCTGGAGATAAGATTGTTCTCCTAATTAGTATAATTTACTACTTGGGGAAGTCTTTGAACTAACTCCCAAGGTCCTGCTCACTACCTGAGTTTTCCTCAGTATCCTCTCCCTTTGTTTGAAAACCAAATAAATACAGGCTTCCCAGAGGAGTTGTCTAAGCCCCCAGAGAATTTCTAACTCTGCTAGAGGGTTTTGATCCTCCTGGAGCCTTAAAACCAAACGACTTGTCTCTTTTATTCAAGCCTTCGCCGTTCACTCATTTGGGAGGTTGTGGGCCTGACCACTCCATGACACTAAGATAAAAATTTAAATGTGTTTCAGAAATAATAGCAAAAACCAAACAGTTCTAATATAATGATATCATGATTGCTGTTCTAATGTGTTATGTTGTCTGCAGTTGTCTTTATAAAATTTATAACACTTTATAAAACTTTATATCTGTTAATATTTGACAGGTGTTCAACTTCTAAAACAGACATGATTGGTAAGAAACAACAGTTCCCTGGTCATACTATATATTTCAAGGTGCTTGATATCTAGACAAGACCATAAGATTAAACCTACTGGTCTCACTATAATGCTAGCTTAACTGATCTCCTGAGTATTCAACAACTGAGATTTAGGACCAAAGCTAAAAAGGTTACAGGGCTAATGGGACAGCCAGTAATCTGGCCCTGGCCCTCCAGCACCGACAAAGACCCAGGATGGGAGACCTATCTTACAAGATCCTACAATTTCGGTAAGTCAATCAACCTCCTGAGCAAGGAGATTGTTAGACACCAAAGCACAGGAATCAACTGAGGTACAGTGTGCTAAAAAGGAGGGTCACTGAAGAGAGAAATGTCTTCTGTACTTCTATAGGAAGCTACATGGTCAAGCAAGACCGTGGCCCATCTGATGGCTAACACTGACAGAATTGCTGGTGGAGCTCTGTACATGGTCCCACAAATAAACCCTGGAAGCCTTAACTGACTTTGGTATTTGGAAAAAAAAAAAAAAAGGTTAATTTTGATTAATAATGATTTCACTTTAACTTTGTTTTAAACACCCAGCAGAAAAGCATAACCAAAGATCTAAAGTTATAGTAACGTAGGCTAGACAAACACAGGGCTCCAATAGCTAGCTCCTGCTGGCAGTTCCCAGCCACAACCAGGACACAGGTCTAAGAGCCAGCTGCTTATAATTGTCCTTCCCATTCCAGTGCTCATGCTTTGGTCACGTGTGCTTTACAGTTTATTTATTCTTTCCCAGAGCCTCCCCTTACCAAACCATCTCCCCCACTTTATCCAGCTAACATGCTCCAGATGAAGGAATACAACATAGAGAAAGAACTTACGGTCACAGAGTTTGAAGAAAAGAATACAAAGATATGGGGTCAGCGATTGTGAGAAAGTGCTGCCCTGTCCCTTCTATCAAAGGATATAAACAACGGTGCCTCCATCTTAAACTTCCGTTCACCCTAGGCTTCCCTCCTCCACCCCGTGCACCAGGGTTGCATTTGTTACAGTTACAAGGACCGTGTGCAGCCTGGACTTGGGGAACACCTCATGCCAAGTCCTCAACCAACGTTAGCAACCCTGCCTGACAACCCTTTAGGCTTTCCCCTTTTGAAACACTCTATGTGCAGCCCCATCCTCTCATTGAGGGCCTAAGAGAGGATTCAAAGGAGCTTGGGAACCTTATTCTAAGACAATAGATGCAAGCATTCGGCTCAACCTCTGCCACCCTATACCAGTGGGTTAAGGAGCAATTGCCTGTGAGTTTGACCATGGACACTCAATCTTCCAAGCTACTGAATGCTTGTGGATGAAAGAATGGAAAGTTTAAACCCAGAAACCTCTCATTCATTCACTGTTACCCTACTCACGTCCACTGCAGCAAAGGTAGATGAGTTAGTCCCCTGAATTCACTACAGCCAAGTAAAGCCAGCATCACGGGCCTGGGAGTGCGTCCCCAACTCATCAGCACTGTGCAAGCTGATGATCCAGAAGAAGCAGACCTTGACCTCAGGAACACTATTGAAAGACAACAGCTCTGCTCTAGTCACACCAGAGGCTGATGAGTCTATGCATGGTAGAAATCTGAGGACACTGCCTCCTGGCAACATAGAAGGGCAGCATCCTTTTTGTGACTATCTGTAATGTCCTGCCACCCTGGGCTTTGAACCGTATTGGACTCCAGCCCTGATTTTCGCCATAACCCAAGCAGAGACTGTAGCCCAGACTCTAAAGGTCTCTTTTTGCTAAGTATGTGGGGGCCATATGTGGGATCAATCGTCATGGGAAACTGGAGAGTTAATCCCCATGAGCCTTCCTTATACTGGCACAGGGAACCCCAACTCTACCTCAGGGGTTTGGCTTCTCAAGACATCAATAATTAGAAGAAACCATCTTACCTGGTGGGGAGGACAGTTCAGCATCTGTGTAGGGAGGCTAACATGTCTGGGTCCGAGGTCCTACAACCCCACCACCTGGAAGAACCAGCAGTGGGGCTGCCCTGACTACTTTGAACATAACCCTCAAGTTTTAGAAATTAGAACTAATGAAACTGCCCGAGCTCTTCACTTGTTAGCCAAATGACAGACCAAAATGTGTGCCACCGTCTATCAGAATAGCTTGGCCTTGGACTATCTACTTGCTTCCAAGGGAAGGATTTGTGAAAAATTTAACCTTAGTAACTGTTGCCTACACATAGATCACAAGGGAAAGGTCATAGAGGAGATTACAAATCCAACAAGGAAAATGGCTAATGTTCCCACTCAGACCTGGAAATGTTGGGACCCTGGGGAACTATTTGGCAGGTGACTTTCAACTCTCAGGGGATTCAAAACCCTCACAGGTATTTCACTCCTGATTTGGGGAGCCTGTTCGATCCTGCCTTGCCTGGCTCCCTTGGTTATCCATTCTGTCTCCAGAGGCAATGACTGAAAGAAAAAAAAAGCCACACACGTGATGATGCTACGGAAATATAAACCTCTGAATCACGATGATGCTCTTTGCCCCAAAATAGGGTGGGGTCCAACCATCGAAGTGGGGGAATATGGTAGGGTCTCTGCCAATATCTTGGGGTGGGGACTTTTTAAAATGTAGTGATACCAGCCTCTGTGTACACAGGTGTAGTTCTGGTATAACTCTGTAACATAAATCATACCCAAACAGACTGTAAAATGTCCCATAAAAGAGAGATAAAGACACAAAATCTTATAAAGAGGTATAAATATGTCGTGTTCCACACTCAGCCTTTGGATACTAATCCTCTGAGTCAGTGCCAGCACAAATAAAGCTGCTTCCTGGGAAAAGGACTTGGGGTCCCATCTTTATACATGAAAAATGTGTAGCAAAGGATGTGCTCCAGTATGTCCCTTCCACTGAGACCCTCCCCAGGAGACATTAGGCAATGCTGGGTACATATTTGATTCACACAACTGGAGGTGTGCAAATGCTACCGGCGTTCAGTGGGCAAACCCAGGGAGGCTGCTCAGTACCCAGCGGGACAGCCCCTCCCGAGAAAGTCATATGATCCAAAAGGCCAATTGTGAGCCCCAGGAGAGAGTTCTAAACAGGGTCTGATTCCTCCTTATTTTTGAGTAATGGTCAAGGATTAGCTGGACTTATAAAAGGAAGTGGTTCCTTCCTCAGGAGTTAACTCTGAGTCAGGCTGAGAGGAGGCACCACCCAAAAGCCAACGACTGGGCATTTTTACATTGCAACTGCGGCAGACATGCTGCATTATGTCATTGCAAACAGTTTAAAAATGATACTTACACTTAATGAATCCTAAATTGTTTATTACTGAGGGTCAAGTTTCTGCTTCTTGTGGGAATCTGACATTTATGAAAATGCCTGTGCATTAATTATTCAGTGGAGGCAGCCTTTCTATGGAAACTCACTTCTTGATACACTCAGCAGCACTACAGTCCCTGTCTGCATGGGTTACTTCATTGTTAATCCTTGAAGCATTAATTAAATAAAATTTACAACTGAGCCAGGACACATTTATCCTCGAATATTATGCAAAAGACACCTAGATGCTCTTTGATTTTTTTCTAGTATCCAATCATTACCCATAGTTATTCACATTTTTTCTTTTATTTTTTTTAAACATAAACCTGGTATTTCTTCCCACTGAGAAGAAAAGTATGCTTAGTAATTAAATTAAACAGCATTAAACTTACTTAACTTAAAAGTTCACCAGCAGGGAAAATTCTATGCCCCTGGGTTTAACAATAACGCCTAATCACAGTTGCAAGCCATATCTTTTCTGTGAGTTGTTATAATTTCCATCCCTGGAATTCCATTAAAAATGGTAATGTCGTTACTCCTGTTAATGCTCAAAACCAACAGTATAATCCTGCATTTTAATTAGTAATTATAATTAATCATTATTTCATTAATGAAATGTTTAGTAGGTAATTGTCTTTGAGCACCTTGCTCCCCAGGCTTATAAGCATTTCATAACATCTAATTCGTTGCCTGTTTCTGATGGAGTGGCCCTGTCAACCTTATTTTATTTTAACACTCTCACACGGCACTGAATCTCAGGCCCCAGACACTGGCTGCATATTTACACTTTGGAAATGTGTGGCTTCTGGCACTTGATAACGTTTGCGTGGAGACTTACCCTCGCATGCTTCCCTGCCAACTTAAGAAGGCGAGTCAGCGTGTTCCCAGGGAGCATGAAGCATGAAGAATAAAATAATTCCTGGTACCCTTACTTAATAATAAATGTGGGATCCAAATTCATGGATTTTTGAGAGAGGATAGAGGAAGGATTTGGAGGTATTCTTTGGAACAGGAAGGTTGATTTTAGAGCTTAAAGAATTAAGAATAAACTGGAAAGGTTGTCAAGAATTTGACAAGAGGCAAGATTTGCTTTGATCCCTTTGAAACACCATAGATATTTATTATGATGTTTTTTGGGGGGTGGGGTAATGTAAACACGAAAAGGGCAGGGAGCACAAACACCTTGCTCAGAATTATATTCCTAGATCCTGGTGGAAATCAGACATACATACTATTCAACACACAAATGGATATGTAGCTATTCTGCTATGGAGTAGGGTCAGGCTATAGAGAGTAACTGAGACACAGAGTTAAAAAATTAAATTGTCTTTGTGATGGGAGCAAAATATTGGATGGAGATACTAAATTGGTGGGCTGATGTTCTCACAAACGACTGTTTCTCATAGCTGTGTCTGACTGGGATTCCTGAAGGGAGGACAGGTACATGTTATTTTCTTTCATGCAAAAGACGTGTGTGTGTCTGTGTGTGCACGCATGTATTTATAGTCAGGTGCACACACATATAAACACACATACAAGACTATTTATAGAAGATTGTCCAGGGGAGGGAAACCCCGCAGTCTTCTGAAAATTAAACAGAGAGGGGTTTGAGCAAAGAAAAAAATATGCTACTGTTATTTCAAGGAAGGATTCACAGTTTCAAAATTAAAACTGAGCTAGAGCAACACTAGGCTTGTTGGAAATACCATGATTGTTGTATATTTCAGACAAGCTCCTGAGAAACTTACAAACATCTGGAAGAAATAAATGATAGCTAAAGCTTGGCACTGGCCCAGTGCAGGACCACAGCTCATGCTCTGAGAGGACTGAAAGTTAGACCTCGAAGATTCTGACGGGTCCTTCCCCCTTGTAACTTGTGAAGCCACTGGTGGTATTTTACAAAGTAAAATAATACGGACAAAGCTGAATTTTTCATTGCACTTTATAGATATCTGTATTTAACAAGTTAATACTTTAGCACTCATAAAATAATGAGGGAGGCAACTCATTTGGAAATGACATCAAAGGTGGAAATTTGAGAACCTTTATAGATGGGAATAGAGGGCCAAGTAGATTTCAGCCTCTGTCCCACAGATGTCCTATTTATTTTCTAGGCCACATAGACTCTAAAAATAATCTCTCTCTCTCTCTCTCTCTCTCTCTCTCTCTCTCTCTCTCTCTCTCTCATATATCCATTAATCTAGAGAGAGTACCGACCTTTGCTAGGAGCTTGGAAACAGAGTTCCTTCCTCACAGAACCCTCAGTCTAGAGGCCATTTCCCTCTCTCCTTTCACTGGAATTCATCTTTTCTTTTCTAGTTCCTTTTCCTGACACTGCTTATCACTCAGTTCTCACAGTCTACCATGATGGTGGTGGAGCACATATGAAGAAACAGATACAATCTTTACATGTTACGGGGAAGGAACAAGAACCCGCACAGCCAGCCGTGAAGATGCACCCTTGGTCAGGAGGTGAAAGCTGAACTATTCATAGACTGGCCATGCGTGGGTGCTGGGCTTAGTGTATTGCATGGAGCACCTCATTTCATCAGAGAAACTGGAGCAAGCACAGTGAAAGTCAGGAGTCGGCCCACTCTAGTCTATGTCCAGGTCCACAATCTGGTTGGCTGACTGCTTAAGAATGCAGTTGTGTTTGTCTGTTTTTATATTTTCTTTCTTTGACTTCAGCTTTGGCCAGAAGGTGTAGGCCAGGCTGCTGAGGAAGCAAAGGAAATTGGCCTCCTATAAACACCAGTCAGGGCCGAGCAGAAAGAGAAAAGAAAGCAGATTCCAAGTAAAGAAAGCAGATTCAAAACCTAACAGAGACTATTTGACCATCCCTGTCTGTCTTCATGAAGAAACTCTTTACCTGCCCATCGGCTATGTTTGCTGGACAGACCGCAATGCCTGACCAGTCTGTTTGTAGGCCCTGCATCTGTGGGTTATGTTTCCTAGAATGAAAAAGACTTGGCTAGAGATTGAAAATTCTGTGACTGCGGACAAATCACAGCTAACCCTGCTGTGCCTCAGATTCCTCCTAAGTGACATGGGGACAGAGATTGCTAGTTCTTGAAATTTCTGGGAAGATCGCATGCAGTAACGTGTATAAGGTGGATGGGTAGTACCTGGCACACAGCACACCCACGGTCATCATTATATACATCTTCAATAGGAATTTTGCTGATCTGAAGTAGCCTTTCTTTGTTTTCACTAAAAATGCAAGCAACAATGATGACTGCAGTCACGATGAGCTTGAATATGTAATATCAAGATCCTTTCCTTGGCATGATTTGGAAAGGAGGAAGGAACATTCCATGTATTGCTTTGAGGTCCCAGGGGCAGGTGTGTGTTGGAGGATCCCCGCGTCATGTCCACAGATGGTTACCAGTAGACATGGCAAGAGTCAGGTGGTCTCGTCTCTTTCCAGAGAGCAGCGAGAGGAACACGAGGCCACCCTCAAAGACAGGAGCAGAGAAAGTGAGATGTGCGTGTTCCCTCCAGATCCACAGTCTCTGCGCTCTTTTTCCAGGCCAATTTTGTTATTTAAACTTTCTTATTCTCTCCCTTGAATAATATTCTTGTTGAAGGAGTGGAGAGGTCCTTATCACAGTTTTGTCCCCTGCAGGGGTTGGCACCTGGTCTGACACCCAGGCAATGTTTGCTGAATGAACACTCTGGGGATCTGTAGAAAGCCAGATGCCCATGTGAGGAAACGGACACTCAGCAAGAGAACAGGAGTGAGAGAGAGAGAGGGTCTTTTTAGTACCACTGGCTCAAGACCTGGAAAGGATGCACAAGAAATGGGGAAACTGGAAGTGGTTCACTGAAGGAGCTGCCTGAGAATCAGGCAGAAGCAGACGGAGCTAGTGGCAGATAAAGTCTCTCTCTGTCTCTCTGTCTCTGTCTCTGTCTCTCTCTGTCTCTCTCTGTCTCTCTCTGTCTCTCTCTCTCTCTCTCTCTCTCTCTCTCTCTCTCTCTCTGCAGACCACAGCATTTTCCTAGATCTGAGGTTGAGCAGATGGTGTTATTGCATTAATTTTCTAAATTGCCATATATAAGATCCTGTGTTTTCTGAAAACTATTTGTCTTCAGGTTTTAAGATTTTCATTCAAATGTTTATGTGTGTGTTAGTGTACCTAGTTTGCAGGTTTGCTAATCCAGAGGGGTTGGATGTCAAGATCGAAAGCTGAACAACTGGCCACAGGGCCTGGCTGGCCGGACTGTGTGTGTGCTGCCCGCCAGCAGGTGTGGGAAACCCGGCCTCAGCACCAGAATCCGCCCAGGTGTCTCATTCCAGGGCAGGCGCCTGCACTGTGGCACTGTGACATTAGGTGTCAGGAGGACAACAAATTTAGGAGCAACCATAGAAATAGTCCACGAACCAGTCCTCTAGCCTTTTAGAGACACTAAAATGCTTTGCTTCACATTCCTGTCAGCTTCCAAAGCAACTCCTGAAGCCATTTCCACTGGCTTTATTCACTCTAGTTTTCTTTCCAACACAGACTTTGCGTTTTTAAAGCACGAGAAGAAAAAAAACCAGTAGTCCTTGTTTTACTAGCCAAAAATTAGGCTGCAGAACACTCTCAGAGAGTCAGTAGCTATCTTCTATGCTCTGAGGATGAGGGCTTCTGGGAGACTATGAAATAGGAAAGAAAGGAAAGAAGAAAAGAAGGGAGGGAGAGAGAAAGTGAGGGAGGAAGAAAAGAAAGGAAGGGGAAACCACAGAAGGGAGAATGTGAATATCAGGCCTTCTGACCAAGAGACTGGCAGGAAGGAGATTCACAAGGGGAAAAGAAGAGCGCACTGAGAGGAGGGCACTGTATTAAGAGCTTGTATGAGTTCTAGAAAGAAAAAAAAAAAAAGAGGCTTTGATCCACTACAAAGAGGAAGACAGAAAACTTCAAAGCAGAGTTACAATCTTGCATACTTCGCCCTACTTTAAAAACACAGAGTGTTCATTATGGATCAGCTGGCCTTCCTCTAGCCTCACACATGGCTACTGAGGACCAGAGCAGCAATTCAGGCTCACATACGGCTTTGCCAACCCGAGAACACGTGGGAGGTTTGAGAACACGAATGCACGGGGCTGGCCGTGCCTGAGGGAGGTGGACTCACAGATGGAGAAGGAATCTCCACCTCGTGAAGTGCTGAATACCAGCTTCCCATGTGCTCTTCAAAGGGGTTGACTTTTTTTTCCTCTTGAGCCTACAGTGTCATTCCTGGTAAGATCTATCTGAATAATAGCCCAGGAGATAGGAATGTGACCTGCCAAAGGTTCTCAATCTCAAAATTAAGGGTTTTTTTGGAGGGGGAGAGGGAAGTGTTTACTGCTCAAATCATGACCAGACAGCCCTTTTTAGAAATGGTAAAATTTATTTTTATTAAGGACCACAGATCTGCTCTGTGAGCACCACAGACGAACTGTGATTTGGTTGTCCCAGGAGCTGGGGAGACAGCCAGCTTCTCCGGGTTCCAGGAGTTACATGGTGAGGTTACTTCTGCTCACCTACCCTGTCCCAGATCACCTGCAAAGTCCTCCCCAAGGCACAGACTCACAGGAAGACTCCCCTTCCCAGCTTCCCCAGACATTAATCGTGGGCTTCTCTTTTGGGTAATGACCAGTTTGTGCCAGTCATCCAAAATGGCAATGCCGAGGACAGGGATAATAAGACAGAAACATCCTGGAGATCTCTCCTGGTTATTTTTAAAATATTGTCTCTGTTGACTTGAAGTAGTGTAGAAACACTTCCATATGCTGTGTTTCTTTTTTCCTGTTGCATTTTATAGCTTAAACATAGATTTTTTTATCAGATACAACTTATGTTAAAAATATGGCTTACTGGATTAGCAGAAGAACTGTTCTTTCCTTATAGGTTTTGGTTTGGGAAGGTTACCAGCAGATTTAAGCTCATATTTAATTGTGGAAAGCACAATGTTCTTAGGTTCTTTGCCAATCTTTTTCTGTAGCACAAACCTAAATTATATACTAATTTCGTTAGGTTCCTGTCTGGTTTAGACCAAACTAAATCCCAGAAATTTCTGATCTTACCAACTGTGTCTGTCAGTTTTTTTTAACACAAGATAATATGCTTGTCTGTGTTGCATGCAGCTTTGCTGGGACTATTACTAGTGCAACTTCATCAATTTTCTTGGAAAGTAATTTATACAAATTAATTTATTTGCATATTTTAATGGCAAAATTTTAGAATAAAGACAAGATTACAAACCTCTCTGGCCACCGTACCCCAATTCTATGGAATGTGTCCCTCCAAAATTCATGCTGGATCTGAGAAATGCTATAGTATTAAGATGCTGTGTTTTGGGGGATGTGATTAAATCATGAAGGCTCTCCACTCATTAACGGGATGAGTGCTCTTATTAATAAAAGAAGTTGAAAGGAACATCCTGATTCCTTCTTTCCTCTTCCATGTGAGGATACAGCACTCATCCCTTCCCGCACTGAAGAGGAAACAAGGAGGCACTGTCAGGGAAGCCGAGCGCAATCCCTTACCACACCTCCAATCTGCTAGCACTTGCTCTTGGACTTCCCAGTCTCTAGAACTATGAGGAGTACATTCCTAGTGATAAATTACCTGGTATAAGGTATTTTGTTATAGTTGTATAGTATCATTAAAGCAACGTATTTTGCCTTTAATTTTCTGAAAGTCAAGATTCTATTTTTAATAAGCAAACCAGCTGCAAGTAGTAGAAATACTCAGATTTTATTCCAACTCTACCACCACTGTCCAGGTCGTCTTGGCAAAATCCCTGTCATCCTTAGATCACCACTTCCTTAGTTGCTAGAGGAGCAGGCCTGTGCAGCAAACCACCTATTCAGGATACAGCCGCCTTATCCTGAGTGTCACACAACAGTATATGTGACTCCCATTCACCATCCAAATGCCTCGCTCTACACTAAGAATTATGCAAGTTTCATAGGAATCATTGGGACCACCACATTTCCACTCTGAGATCTTTCAACAGTGGACTATGAGGTGTTAGATACGTTTTCTCTAGGTCATCCAGAGGTTTCTACAGTTGAATTAGTGATCAGCTTCGGTAGATGTCATAGAAAACTGTGATAATCTGATTTTCTTATAATAAAGCCCTATTTGGCAATACCAGGTGTGTACCTCTGGGCAAAACAGAGTGACAAATGTGTAGGAAACATGGGGCGCTTCCTTCTTTAGAAGAACTCTGGAGGTGATCTGACAATGGGAGAAACACAGAAAAGTGAGAGGAAGGAATAATTTAGAGTGGCCTGAATCAAGGTAGCTCCAGGGAAATTCCCCTACTCTGCATTTTCAAACTTTTCTGCTTTATTTTTTTTCCCTGTTACCTCTATAGGCTTTCTGATATGCTGTATCATTCATTCATTTATCTCTCTATCTGTCATCTATCTATCTATTTTCTGTCCCACTCATTCCAATGTTAATTCCCATGAGGGCAAAGGCTTATATCCATTTTATCTATTTTCAGATCCCAACATTAAGACCAGCTGGTACAGAATGTCACTTGGAAAAATATTGAAACGATAGGAAAAAAATGCAAAGAAAGAAGCAATTAGCTAGAGCTTAGTACTATTTGCCACCGTGAGATGGGACCTGTACCCAGTCTGGATTTAGCTCTGCTGAACGGAGCTTGGTGACAGTGACATGCTTGTCTGTGTGGTTCTTTCCTGCTTGGTGCAGATGACCCAGTAGGCACAGTTGTATGGCGACATTTCCATCCTGGAGGAGAATCACGGTCTAGTACTGGACACACCATGGATTCAACCAACGGTTAAAAACACGTAGGCTAACACAGATGAGGAAGAACACTATACTGATTGGGCAGTTTGTCACTGTGCATCAAGGTGTGATCTTGAAATGAGCTTCTCAGAATTGTGCAGGGTTTTGTTAAGGTATCAATTTCTAGGCATTCTTGCAGAACCTATTACTGGATCTCAAGTATACAGCTCAGGAATTTGCTTTGTTAAACAGGTTCTCCATGTGAGTTTTCCTCCACCAGTGTCTACAGAGCAAAGTTTTGAAGGATACTTCTTTTTCCCTGAATCGCTTGGAGAGCTCTCAAACTGTGAGCATGCTGAAATGCCCAGCATACCACAAGGACTCAGGTTGGTAGCCAGGACTCAGATTGGTTCCTCTAGGCAAGGAAGATTGATGGGTATATGGTAGGAGTGATTTCTCATGCTTTTGAAGATGGTTGGACAAACTATAACCCATGGGCTAAATCAAGCCTACCACTTCTTATGGGAAATACAGTTTGATTGGAACAGAATGGTGATCACTTGCTATGGTTGCTTTTGTACTATAATAGAACAGCTAAGTACTTTCTATAGTGACATCACATCACAGCTCAGAAAGCCTAAGGAATTTACCATTAATCTCTTACGATGTCTGCAGATCTCTGCTGTAGACAGACCCTGATGGGTATACAAAGAATAAGGGAAGGAAGACAATTTAGACCAGTGGTGGTCAGAACAGGGGGCAGCTATGAATCAGGGTATGGGAAAGAAAAGCACAGTATGAGGAATACAACAGAACTGGAATCTACAGGCTTTGTGGTCTGACAGAATGTGTGAAGCAGAAAAAACAGACAGGATAACAGGTTCTCATTTCCAAGCTGGAGTCTTGAATGAATGCCTTAGCCAAGATGAAGGGCCTGGGAGGAAAGATCTCACGGGCAGGTCAGCAGGATCTAAGAACCCTCTGAATCTAGTGCGAACATTAAGAGGTACAGGAAGAACTTGGAAACATGCACCTCAGATTCAAGAAAGAGGCAGAGACTAAAGATAAAGACTTGTCGGCCACCATTGGAGAGAGGAGAGCAGACTTCAATTCAGCAGACAGACCAATGATGAGAAAACTTGGTGGCAAATGGGCTAAGGAGAAAATTCTGAGAAGCCCCAACAGTTAATGGAGGCAAAAGAATAAATCTGAAAAGCAGAGAGTAGAAGAAAATAAACATGAATAATATTTGTGAAAGCAGAAGCAACTGACGTTGGCTGTAGCTTTTGCTGAGGCTGGGGTGGGCATGAAGATTGCTCTGAAAGTTAGGCACCTCCTGCCAGCTTTCGATAGAGGCTTGCATGGAAAACAGCCCACACCCATCTTCCGCAAGCAGACAACTACAGTCTTGTCTCTTCCTATGGTTCCCTCACACCTACCCACTGGGAAGTGCAATGATTTCCCCACAGAGCAGATGGGATGCTAGCTGGAGTCGCCCTTGCTCTGCAGACTTTTTCCCCAGTTCAGTTCTGGCAGGGCCTGGTAGTACTAACAAGTCTCGCTCCCCAGGGCCCAGCAGCCAGCAGCCAGTCAGCCACTCAGCCGGCCTTGCCAATGCCCTGCCATGTATCAACCATCAAGTATCGTGTGCCAAGATGAGAATTATTTACTTTTCAAAATTCTTATGGTTGCTGTCTTCCTATATTGGAAGAGAAAAACAGCAAGAGAGGGAGGGGAAGGGAGGAAGGGAGGGAGGGAAAGAGGGAGGAAAAAAAGGAGGGAGGGAAGGAGAGAGAAAGAGACCTAGTCAGCGAAAGGAAAGAAAAAGAGGCAGGAGAAGGAATGAAGCATGGTGTGAAACCTAGCTTGGAGCAAAGCCAGCGATCTTGTATTTAACGGGCACTGGAAGGGCAGCCTTCAGAGCGGATGTGTATATTGAAGGTAACAGCATGCTTGGTGTCTAGCACAATACCCACACATGGTAACCACTCGATCCGTGTATGTTAAGATTGTATTTTTCTATATCCAGAGAGAGTTGGCTAGCTTCTGAATTAGCAGACCCATGAATGATTTTCATAGTTATGCTGTAAAATTCATATTAAACACATTAGGCTAATTCCATGTTATACTGTAGTAGTTTTCCCCTCATTCTTAGGGATACATTTCAAGACCCCCAGTGTTTGCCTGAAACCATGGATAGTACCAAACCCTACATATTTTGGTTTTTTGCCTATATGAACATATCTGTGATAAGCTTTATTTTATAAATTTGTTCTCATTGTATATCTTAGAAACCTCCAGTTGCATCATTTTTTTTCCAAATGAAGACAAGAATTTTAATTTTTCATTTAAAGGTAGCACTTTACAGGTTCTCTTTGTAATATCCAAAGTAGAGGATCATTAGTCTTGCTTTGGGACCATTAAAAATTAAACTTGGGGGCGCCTGAGGATAACCTGCAGGTAAATGGTAAACGGAGAGGATTAGTAAGTGACTAGCAGGCAGTTAGTTTATATAACCTGGATGTGCTGGACAAAGGCATGATCCGCATTTCTGGTGGGACAGAGCAGAGTGGGAAAACCGGAGACTTCATCATGTTACTCGGAATGTCCTGCAATTTAAACTTATAAATTGTTTGATTCTGGACTTTTTCATTTATTATTTTCAGGCTGCTGGTGACTGTAGGTTAAGTGACACTGCAAAAAGTAAAAACATAGATAAGGGAAGACTGCTGTACATTCTTTTTGATTTCTTAATGGCAAGAATATTTAGCTTGACTGAAGCTTAATATTCTAAAAATCAATCCTGAGCCCACCTTTTCTTAGGGAAATACGACAAGTACAACATTGCTATGCACATTCAGTGTGCTAAATCAATGTGCTGAAAGTAGTTTGCATCCCCAGTTCTGATTCTTAGATTTGAACTTTTTCCTGGCCTCTCTCCCCTGACCCCTTTTCTGTCTTTCATCAAGCGCTTCTTCCTTAATCCCTCCACTCATTCCTCTCTCCTTCCCCACCGTGGCAGATTAATTTCCTTTGGATGTCTTCCCAAGGCGGTGCATACTTTCCCGCCTGGAAAGCTTTGCTGTTAGCATTCTTCAGCTCTTTCTGCAGAGGGGCTTTAAAAGAACTTTTGAAATCTGTGGAACTGTGTGTGTTTTAGTAAAACAAAGCAAGGGTTCTGTTAGTTTGGCTGGGTCTGTTGTTTGAAGTGTTGCAGTCTCCCTCTGGAGCCTCCTCCTCTTCCTGTTAGTACCTCAAGAGCAGCCCTTCCCACGGCCTTGCAAAGGGCTTGATGCTTTTTCAATAGTGCATATGCTGTGATATGACTGCCTCTTTGCTTTAGTTCATATTTCTTCTCTGGATGGATTTTCTATGAAGATCATCCCTACTTGTTTGATCTTTAATTCCGGATCCTGTCATTTTCCTTTTGAGATTGTTTTTTAAGTGGATGTTTCCTTTGGCAGAACAACTTCCTATGGACCCTGGTGGGTGTTAATGACACTTTCATTTATTATTGTAGACAGTCTCAACATCTAGGGGGACAGCTGAATTTTGTTGTGGTTCAGGGGAGAAATAAATCCTTTTGCAACTTGGGCTATTTTATCTCACTTTTGTAGCCTCAGAGGAGGAGAGAGAACCAGAGAACACTGGCCACATCTGACCATGAAGATTACTCCATTATCGATTTCCTCCCTACATCATGTACTGAATACCCAGAAAGATGCTCAAACTTGCTTATCCACTTTACTGTTTCTGCAGAAGAATAAGCATATATATGGGTGCAGACTGTTTAAGGATCAGGCTTTCAAATAATACCTGTATACTTTACATCAGTTTGGCTTATTCTAGAGATGATTAATGGTTCTCAGGGGGTATTCCACAGAGAAATGATACAGGTCAGTGGACCAAGACCCTTGTTAGTACCAGAAACAATTTACCCAACCTGTTCTGGGCCAGGTTTTGAAAGCCCCCACCACACTCCAACAAAGAGTAGAAGTCTGAAATCACAGAGTGACTGAATCCTAGTAATAAAAAAAGTTTATATTTTTATTGGTTTCTAATGGCATTCTCATAACCATTTTATATTCATTCATCTGTCTAGCCATCATTCACCCATCCATTCATCTACCTGCCCATCTATCCATCCATCCATCCATCTATTCATCTACATATTCATCCATCTGCCAATAGTAATGTCCCTAGTGCTTTGCTCTTGCTTAAAAGAAGAAATTTTGAAACTCAAATTCACTTCACTGCCCTGCCAGTTTTGAGCATGTTTCCCAAACATGAATCCTTTGATATCCTCCAGTTTAAAATGAATGAAGGTTTTCATATTCAAAATGAATGAGAATTTACCCATATCTTACTTGATCATTGTCTGCAATCCTGAATCCCAATCGTCCATTGCAAAACTGTAACATACCTTACTCTCCAGCAATCCTCATTTACCTTGGTCTGCTCCTCATTTTTCCATTGCACTTATCACCTTCTAGCCTAATATGCAATGTACTTATCCGTTTAATTTATCATTGGGGCAGTTTCAAGTGTATAAGCTCCAGGGGCATAGGGATTTCTGTTTACTCACTGATATATCCTGAGTGCGTGGCACATGGTAGGTATGTGGTAAGTCTGTGTCTTACTAAGTCTTTTGTTCTAAGATGCACTGTCCTATTAGTGGCTCCACTCAATGCCCAGAGTGTTTCTCAATCATACACTGGCAGTGGAGGAGGAAGAGTTCTTCAGTGTGTGAATTCAACACATGTGGCATGGCATCTGGGATGGCTGATCCATGCCCACCAACTGCCCTGTGTTGCCCCTGTCCACAAATGAGCAATTAAACACACCTCTGCACATTTCCAGAATCCTCTTATGCCAATAAGAGTTTTCTTGAAAGGCACAAGACTTGGAACAAAATCAATGTTTCATTTGGCAAATAATTAGTCTATGTCTGGCATCTTATGGGTCCCTTTAGAAATGACACACTTTCTTTTCCATGCGTATCACTCAAAGTTTTCAAAGTCCTTTCACACTATTAGCGAGAGCAATATTTTTTGTAAAACTCAGCTGTCAAGTATGCTTTCTGTGTTAGTCACTATAAAGCCTCTAAGCCAATGTTTACTAAGTGCTTTTGAGCCTGACTCTGTGCTGTGCAATGTATATTTTAAAGCTCCAACATTACCCCTCCCACCCAGGCTGTACCTGTGTAATGCTACTTGAGGTTAGCATACTAGCTAATCCTTCCCATGTTTTAGGTGAAAATTAGGCACTGCAGTTGGAGAACATGTTTGAGTGATTTCTTTTCACTATGTTGGTCAGTTGTTCATTTGTGATGGACAAACTGATGAGTTAACTTGGAAGAACACAGTCCAAGAGAGTGATATCTAAAGTGAGAGATGGCAAAAATAACAGACATTTCTATGACAAAGCATTAACAAATAATTACAGATTGTCTACTGGATACAAAGTACTGGGCCACAGTATAAAGATATGGTTAGAATGGCATCAAGTGTCATCCAGCTGAGTGACAATGAAATTTGTACATGAATACTAATATTCACATAAATGCCCATACTAACGCAGCTATTCCAAGTACTTTAAGGAATAACTTCATTTAATGACAGACAAGGGTACTAGGTGAAGAAGCAAAGCTCAGGGAGTTAAAGGGACAAGGTCGCTCAGGCAGGAGCTGGTGTAACGAGTACTTAAACTCAAGTTCTTCTGATGCCAATGAGACTCAGTCACTGTATTATAAAGTAACACTTCTTAGTGGTCTGAAATTTTCAGTTTTCATCTACTTTGGTTGTTCAACACAAACACAAAAAGTAAAAAAAAATATTTATTTTTAATTCTTAAAAAGTAATACGAGCTGGGTTGTCCTTCACCATCTATCGCTCTAAGCCTTTATTGTTCAAGTCCATCATTTTCTGCAAATCTGGACATGAAACACACATTCTGAAATGACTTACAAAACATCACGATACGGAAGCATGCAGAGAGCCATGCTATTCCATTTCACAAGACTTACATAAGGAGCATTTTTTATCTTTCTTAAAATTAAAATGAAAGCCACAGTCTGGCATCATGAAATAACACAAATGTTCAATTCTGTGAAAAAGGCAGAAACATGACTAATTGGTTGGTACTAAAGGTAAACACAGAGTTGTTTCATTTGAATTTTCATTTTAAGCCCTATTTTTGGACAGATTTTTTTTCTATCATCATAAGTTTTTCTTTTTAATGGTCATCAAAAATAAGAAACAAAAAGAAATAAACCATATTTTCTTGTCTCCAGAATTGAAAACATTTTCCCTTTGGCATGTGCCCTAATAAGTTGGAAAGATGTAGAAAGAAAGTTACTGAATTGCTTCAGTAACTTCTAAGAAATCGATGTAATCTTGGCTTTCTGCTGCAACTCTCAAAGATGGTTTTGATATATCTCTTAGTCATTGACAACTTTTTTACACTCTGAAGCAAAGCTTTCCTAGCCAAAAGGATGTGCCCGAAGCTGAGAAAGCACATTGACTTGAAGTCTCCATCTCCTTAAAGAGAGATGCAAGACTCCTAGACAGATGCTATATAGGAAACGTATATAGGAAACGTACCTAGAGACTTCACTAAATGGACCCAGAGACTTGCCTGGTTTCATTAAGTTTTTGAGACAAAAAATTAATTGGCTACTCATTGGAAAACAGTATTTTGAACATGGCTAAGGCATATTTATTATGGTAATATCTCTTTCTAATATAATATGTGATGCTTTAAGCACTTGGTTGATTTCGACTTTTTTACTTTTTCTTAAGGAGCAGTTTTTGTTAAAAAAAATATGGCCCTCCATATGTACAGATTGCATACATAAAACAAAGTCACCAAGTTAATTAGCAAGACAAATTTAGTCAAGGAATTCATTTTGTGTTATGTAAACTTTCTAGTAATGAAGGAAAATCATAATTGTTTCAAAGACTCTCTAGTTTAATCATAATGCTTATAAAGACTGCCATAAACAGAATACAAGATGAAAATTTAGTGTAGATTTAAGTTTATTTCTCATGTATATGGTAGCAGTATTGATTAGTTTTGCTATTACTGGAAAAAATACCCAAAACTCACATCTTAAGGGAAGAGGGTTTAATCTGGCTCACAGTTGCAGAGGTTTTAGTCCATGGTCAGCTGGCTCCAAGGTAGAAGCATATGGCAGAGGATGTGACAAAGCAAAGCTGCTTCTTTGTGGAGGCCAAAAAGCAGGACACAAAGGAAGAGTGTGGGAGAGAACTTGAGCGGGTCCCCTTGAATGCAGAACAATTGTTGCAATTTTGATTATATCGAAACTTATTTCCTTATGTTGATGTATACAGAGCTGACTTACATTATTTCCTTCTCTCTTCAATTGGCTCTAAGCATTGCAAATAAGGCTAGCTGAGGTACTGATAAGTAATCTCTAAAGCCATCTGACAGTGTCCTGTTGTCTCCCATAGTGATCTCTATAAAATTACCAGCACAGTGGGATGGCAGAGCCAGTGAGCTCCAGGAATGTCAACTGGGTATGAGCCTTGAAAAAGAGGCTATGAGTCTCCAGGGTGTAAAAGTTTACATATCAGAAGCAGGTACTGGTATGTAGTCTTTAAAGCCATCATACAGTGTCCTGTTTCCTCCCAAAGTGACCTTTGTAAGATGTATAAAGCACAATAGGATGGCAGAGCCAGTGAGCTCCAGGAATGTCGACTGGGGCTGAGCCTCGAGAAAGAGGCTGTGAGTTGCCAGGGCATAAAGTTTGCATATCAGAAACTGAAGCAACAGCCTCATAAAACAATTCAGTTGCTATCTTGATTGGGTTGTGCAAATTGAGCCCCTTGCATATCTTCATCTGCATTTTGCAGAGATACCTTTCTCACTACCTTGCTAGTCAGCTCAAGTTACTCACGTAGTTCCCGCCATCCTCACTGTCACTCATCCTCAAGCCACCCCGTTGTTTCACTAGTTAATAAATTCTAGGAGAGGCCTAGGATCAAGGCCTTTGTCCGCATGTCCTCACGAGGATTGGACTTAGGACCTCTTGGCTGCCCTTAACCTGGAATATGTCTCGGAATCTTTACTCTCGCCGTGGGTTGCATTGGAGGTGGTAGATTGGAATTAACTTACCGGGATTCCAATAACGTCTCAGTGGATTTATAAATATAACTTCTTGGATTGTGAGGAAGACTAGACAAAGGATTTCAATACTTGGATTACCGTGCTCAATATTTGAGACTACAATAAAGAGTACTAACAAGAGGTATGCCCTCTAAAGTTATGTACCCAGTGACCACCTCCTCCAACCAGGCCCCATTTCCTAACAGCACATTCAACCAAGAATATCAGTAGATTAATCTACTGAGGAGCATAGCACCCCCATGATTCAATCACCTTTCCAGGAGTCTCTTAATCCAGTCAAGCTGACAAATAAAATTAACTGGCATAGTAATCATTGAATGCCAAGAAGAAAATGATCATTGATTACAATAATCACTCCAGGTTGGCTAAGTAATGGGACTACCAACATGAATTTCACTGATGGACAAGGACAAGATTTGAGTTAAAGAGTACTACAAGAGGTATGCCCTCTAAAGTTATCTGCACAAATAATTTTTTCTAATGTCTTAGTCTCTGACTATATTTATTCTATATGAATCTGTGTGCATCTAACTAAATGATCATATGCATAACTCAAGATGTCAGTCAAGGGAAGTTAATCATGTGCTTTCTTTAGAGTTCCTCCATGCTCATGAACTTATACATTCCTCTATCTCTGCACTAGTAGCACTAGGATATGAGAGATTAAGGAACCCTTGAGCTTCGAAACCAGATCTGTAGGAAAAAAATGCATCTCATTCAGCAAAGTCTTTACATCTTTTTCCTCTCATACTGTCTCAGTTATAGTACTTAGAAAATCCATAATTTGATAGCCTTCACTGCCTTTGCATGGTAGACCAGATTAGGTAGTATGGAATATACATTGTCTGTTCTAGGATTACCAAACACTTTACTCCACTTCCAGTTCTCTTGCAATTAAATGCTAAGAAAAACAAAGGCAACAGAACCTAGGATGGGATACACGGGCTGAACTACACATACTTATTTTTGTATCTATATTACTGGAGGAATTCTAAAGAACCAATTAGATAATCCACAATCCAAAGGAGGAAGAAAGAAATTCTAGGGAATTTTTCATTTGAGGTAAAAGCTTGGGATAAAGATAGATATAACTACCATCAGATGTTTTTAGGCACTCGGAAATATCCTTAATGCTAAGTAGATGCATAATTAGGTCCCTGGTCAGAGACTCTGAAATGTACCATGTCAAAACTGTCACCTGAAAATGTTACTGTCTGATTCAAAAAGCAATCAGAGGTTATTGAAAAAGCTCTGGGATTTTGCAGTGTGCAGTTTTCCACAAGAGGCTGAAAATTAATCATTATAGGAAAAATATTCTAACTCATCCATTCTTCCATAGTTTGAGAACTAAATGTAACATTGTAATTCCGCAGACAAAAATTCTTTTATTATATGTGGAGCAGGTCAACTTCTACTCAGATAGACAACCCAGCAGGGCTGTAAGCAGGGTCTTTTGCAAAGGAATCGTGCTGCCCACAAAAATGCTCATGGTGAAGAGCTCCGGAAGGCTTCCGTCCTTCACAGCAGCCACCTTCATAATCAGGCCATCTGCTCCCTGGGTGGTTTACACAGAATGCAGACTCAAAGCTGGTACTCTCACCACAGCGTGCCCTCCTGCCCCAACTGTAGCAGTGAAGCAGATGGGGTGCTATCCTTTAAAATCCTTCTGGGCATTCTGACTCCAACACTGATTTGAACTATACAGGATTTCTGTGTTACCACAAGAATCACAAGCGTCTGCTGTTAATAGATGGACTCCAAAGCCAGCCTCTCTGACAGGGAAGACCTACTTTGCCTCTTCCTAGTCGTGTAACCCTGGCAAGCTCTTATTCTCTACAAACCTTAATTACTTCATATATAAAATGATGGACCATAACCCTACCTACCTCTTAGAGTTCTTAAAAAAGTGTTCTTGAAAAGAGCTACAAGCATTGTGCCTGGCACAGAAAAATGTAGCAAGCATTCAGTAAATTATAGTCAGCTGCATTATAAACTATTATTGAAAGGAAATATGTGATACATTATTGACATAATTATCATCATGATGATAATGATACAAGTAACAATGGGCCCTGACTGAATGACTCATTATTAAGCAACTTATTAAGTGATTTATGTGGATTATTCATTTAATCCTCAGGGCAACTATCTAGAAATTTATTTATTTATTTATTTATTTATTTATTTATTGTGGTACTAAGGCATGAATCCAAGGCCTTAACACTGACCTCCATCTCCAGCTAATTTTTATTTTTCACTCTTTTTGATGGATGAAGACATTGAGGATTAGACATTTTAAGCAGCTTGCCAAAATCAAAGAGGTAATGGCTTCAGAATAGAAGCCAGGCAGTCCGACTCGAGTCTGCGTCCTCGGACATGACCTTGCACCCTGCATTTACCCACACAACCACAGCCATGAATTGCATTCACACTTACCAACTCCATCCTGTGGATTGCTTTTCCCACGTGGCGGTTATTTGAAATACCTCAGATCCAGCAGTGACACCTAGCCAGAGAAACGTAAGTCCCAAGAACAGTTTGCGCAAAACCCTTAAGAGCTAGCATAACTGGGTTTGGAAATTTTGTTTGGAAGTAACCTATCTCCAGACCACTTAATGTGGAAGGGAATAGCTGTGCAAAACAAAATAAAACAAAACAGAAACAAAAGCCAGAGAGCTGAGTGTGTAAGGGAAATTAAAGAGTACTGTTCCCTTTCACCCCTGATCTGGGATTCAGTTTGGTCATAATGCTGAGGAGTGTAAAGCCCTGTGTGAACTTAGAATTTCTGCACCAAACTGCATGGACTCCCAAGCAATGTATGTCAAGTAAGTGGGTGGGTCACTGAGGAGGGGATAACAGATCAATTTATTCAGGTGGAGAGAAGAAGAGACTATGCTCATATGGAAGGATAACAGATCAATATACTCAGGTACTCACAAAAAGTAGGACCACTAGTTTGGAGTCACCTTTGTTCTAAGTTCACACAGATCTCAGCTTTCCTTTGGCCTTCCCTCTTGCTGCAAAAAAGGCCAGGTCACTCTTACTATGAGGTGTGGTTGTCCAGCCTTCACTGCCCTGCATGTATCACTTTTTCTTGTCTTTTGGAAGAAGTGGTCAGTTTGTGGGAATAACTTCATAATTATATTATTGCTGGAATCCTGTGCCTTGGGTTCAGGGGCCATGGGAGCAGATCAAGGGGAGCAGTTGTTTGTGGATCTTCCCAGGCACTTTTCAACCACTGAGTCACAGAGACTTATCTTCTTTAATTTAACCCCACCTCGTTGTGGTGGGCTGTACCTTTTCCCCCCAACCACCTTTCTGGTTCTAGGAAGAGGGTTTTATATATCTCTATCTCATTTGTGATCTCCTACCACATTGCCTGGCTTGACCATATGACTTTTCTTGGTCCCTGAAGTGAAAACACAAAATATCCATGTTCAGGTGAAGCTCAAATGTTCTTCCAAGGTTTAGCATAACCTGTACTTTTGTCCTCTGTGCAGAGAACAGTATGACCCAGCTGTGAGCTTCTCTTTTAGGTCTTTGAATAAAAGACACATAGAACAGGATTAAACAGAGCCACTTTCAATCATGAATTCATAAATCTGAGTAAATATGTGTTTATTTGGTTACTTGTTGCTATGATCAAGATTAACACACAAATTATTTCATAATAAAAGCTCAGTAAATCAAGTCCCGTTCTCAAGGGAATGTGGGGGCCTTAGTGACTACCCTCCTCATGTGAAGTGAAAATCGCTCCTTGGGTGAAATTACCATGCAGGGTAGAATCAAGAAATACAGTGGAGTGAAAGCACCCAAAGTCCGTGAGACCCTGAGTCCAAGCTGTGCCTGCAGATCCAAGACTTCTCTCAGCTAAGACATTTCACTTGAGCAAGTCTGTGTCAGCATTATAATATGATTTCAACAGATACTGATATAAATTAGGTCCATGGACTCATTTGCAGTGATATCAGGAAAACTGGTCTATATGACACATTAAGCAACAGTCATCACATGGCGTAAGTTACAGGATATAAATCATAGTCATGAATAAACCTGTTCGTTATGGACTCACTTGGGTTCCTTCCTCGACTGCAAATCCAGGAAGATATGCCACATCTTACTGCTGCTGCATCAGAACTTGTCCTTATTTGGAAATGGCATTTAAAATGTAAGTAGATAAGATCAGATCATAATAGAATAGAGTAGGACCTAAATTCACCTGGCAGGTGAGCTCATATGAAGACAGTACCATGAAGACAGACACAAAAAGACAGTGCCATGTGACTATGTAGACAAAATTTGGAGTGATGAACCTACAGCTAAGTGATATCAAAGACTGCTGCAAAACCACCAGACTCTGGGAAGAGGCAAGGAAGGATTTCTCCATATGTTGCAGAGTCAGACCCTACCAACACCTAACTAAAGTCAGAATTCTAGCCTCTAGGACTGTGAAACAGTAAGTTCTTTTTTTAAGATACCTATTTGGAGTAGTTTGTGTGTGTTGGTTACTTTTTTCTCATTGCTGTGACAAAATACCCAACATCCAAAGTTAAAGGAGGAAAAGTTTATTTAGTTCACAATTTATGGAGGTTTCAGTCCATACTCAGCTGGCTCCAAGACAAGAGTGGCATGGCAGGAGGCAACAGTTCATGACGATGGAAGACAGAATAAGCAACAAGAGCAAAAGGGGAGGAGCACAGACAGAAGACTCTTTCTGTCTCTTATATTGTATATAGACCACCCACCCTAAGGTGGGTGTAACACTCACACTCACAATCCCAGCATTGGATCATGAATCAGTCACAAACTCTGGAAGCCTGCCTCCATGTCTGCATGAGGCTCTGGAGGGACTTCCAGTCAAACACCATAACATAGTGGTACCATGAAAATAATATAAAGTCCATAAAGTGAACTTTCACTGCCAGAACTCATGGTAAATCTCTGATGGAAGTCACCACAGTATACCACGAAGGCCATCTTGTCGTATCTGCCGACACAACATCCAAAGAGACAAAGGAACAGCAGGAGGCTGTGGAAGGGAGTAGCTGCACACACTGGTTGAGAAATCATGAAGACTGGAGTTGAAGTCCTAGTTTACCCACATACTTTAAGTGATTTCTGATGACAATGTCTTTATTTACATCACTAGATAATGCACTATTCTATCCACATTGTTTGATGAGCAACAAATGAGAAAATGCACAGGAGGTACATTTTGCTGAGTCTTGAACAGTACGTGTGTTAAACAGTAAAGACACAGACAGGCTTAGTTTGGGTTATGACTGGAAATTAGCATAGACTGAGGTGCCTTATAAACAGCAAATATTGCTTTCTCCTAATTCTAGAAACTAGAAACCCAAGATCAGTGTGCTACCATAGTCAGGCTCTGGTGAGGGCCCTCTTCCACGATGGACTACTGAGTTTTCATCGCTTCCTCACACAGCATGAAAAGGAAGCTGGCTCTCCGGAACTGCCTAATAAGGGCACCAATTCCATTCATGAGGCTCCATAATCATGGATTAATTAGTTCCCAAAGGCCCCACCTCCAACTGCAATCATAACATATGAATTTTGGAGAGCTGCAAACATTCAGTCCATAACAGATATATAAATACAAACATGTACAAAGATGTATCAATGCAAAGTCTATAATGATCTGTATCTCTATCTGCCTACAAAAAATTCAAATGAACCATTAGAAATCAAGTAATGAATTATTTCAACAAATTTCCAAATAGCTTTAAATCAATTACTACATTGTGATTTTGGTGATTTTCCTATTGTTTTTTAAACTGAATTTGATCAACCTAATTTTACACAGATATGTATAGATACCACCCACTTATGCAGACTTGCTCTGTAAATGCCTTGATCATCTGTCTTTACAAAGTCAATCTTTCCCTAGGAGTTACAATCTTCTTTCAACACATTGATTATATGGATCAAAGGCCCTCTGACTTACATTAGCCTGGGCCAAAATAGTCATTACCATAGATTTTCCACTTTCCCTTTTTAATGGACTGAGCTTTTAGGATCTGGGTAATGGTTTGGATGTCAAACAAGACCTAAAAGCTTTTTGTACACACAAAAGTGAGGATACTATTCCTTTCCTCACCAGTGGAGTTTTCTCCTTTTTCTCAACTTTTATGTCTAATGCTATGCTGGATCCAACAGGAAACTCTCCTATTGGTCATTATCCTTCGCAGTAGGAAGAGTTCTTGTATATATCATGTTTTCTGTACTTAAAAGGACAAAAAAGGAAAACTTTATGACGAAGTTAGTTGTTGATATTTATATGGCTATTAGCCTGAATTTTCATGGGGGAGTTAATTTCATAAGTTGATTGGTCTAAGTTTCCATATATAAAAGATCAAATCCTGACTACCAAACTGCAAGCAGCTGGAGTAATCTAAGGATAAAAGACATCGCTCTCAATGTGTCTTCCCCATAGGCCTAGCTTAAAACCCCCAATTTGTTGCCATTAGAACTGTCCCTCTTTATCCCAACACTGTTGAGAAAATTTCTTTGTGACATGCATTAGAAAGAAGTACCTAAATATTTGGAGACCATTGGCTCATTAAGCTGATTAGTTCTTTGCCATCCTAGAACAAATTCCAGGCCTTAATGGAATGGGCTATTGGATGATTAAAATTGGCCAAGTGGGAATGAAGAAAAGAGGTTTGACAGCTTGACAGTAAACAAGGGAGCACAAATCCTCTAGGAGAAGGCAGTTCCAGATCACCCCAGGAAGTACCGCCTGGAAGGGCACCCAGAATTTCAACATGTATGTTATGGACGGCAAAGAGGGCAGCACATCTACCAAGATGGCGTTCTCCCCCAGAGCATATGAAGTGGGTAAGCCTCTCAGGTCAAGGAGACTTGAAAAACCAGAAAGTAGTCCTCAGTTTCAAGTGGGGAGGAGAAGGTTTCTTGCTAAGCACTGAAAGAGACTAAAAGATGAGCAGTTATTCCGCAACTCTGTCAAAATTTCACAGGCTGGGTTTCTTTGCACTGCTTCACACTGTTAGTTTAGGCCTTCCCATCCTTTGTGACAGCCACACAAGGAATAAAATGAGCCATCCAGTGTGTTCAAAGGCACTTATTGCTGGTTTGACACATTGGTGCTGCTTCGGCTATCTCAGTAGGAGACCCAAGAGGTGGGGGCATCTCTTAGTAAGGATGTCAGATGCAGCGGCACCCAACAAACCCACTCAGGGCCCTCCCTTTCTTCCAGTTGACCTGTACATATACCAGATGAGTTTGGCCCCCAGGTTTGCCTTCTGCATGCGAAGTTGGAACATGTTCTCTTCAGGAGTGTCATCAGAAATCACATTATTATGGGATGAACAGACTCAAGGACTGCGGCTTAGTGTGGCAGCTGAAGCCCACATTTTTGAGAGTAATTGAGCGCAGGCCATTAACAGGTGCAGCCACTTCCTAGGCAGGAGAAAGAATGCCAGCCATGTGTGCTACACGTGGGCTCAGCAGGAAGCTGCCGATCAAGAGAAATGCAGGCGCAAGCTACGAGGGCCTGGGCAGCGATGCCAAGACTGACTGATGAGTAAATGAAGCTCTTTGAAAGGTGGGATGGCCCAGGCTCATAATTAAGACATGTACTTACTTCCAAAGGGCAGGATTTTACTTGTGCTAGTGCTATTTCTACTCCTAAATGTACTATGTGCCCATGCAATCATTTTCAAAATTACATTCTTCACAATACTAGTGTTTTGAGAAACACAAAATGAATATTTTAGGGAAAAAGAAAAGAATTCAGTTTTTCAAATTTGCTGAGGAAACACTTCTTTATAGAGGCAGCTTCTGGCAATTCTCATGGCTTGTTATTCTGTTAAAAAAATGCTTGAGTAATCCTGGAGTATAGAAACCTGATTAATTTTTAAATTATATTTTTCTCAACATACATATTTTCTTCTTCATGAGACAACATAGGATATTATTTGAAATTCTGCTTTATGTAGGTAATCATAAAACTTAAGACTGATTTTCTCTATCAAAATTTGGCTAACACCTTCTCTTTTCCTGCACTGGTCCTATTTTCCATGAAAGGCCACGTAGCACTGAGGACAAGACAATGGTTTTGGAGCTGTTCTGCCTGGATTAGTACACTGCCTTCCCCATCCATTAGCTGTAGGACCTTAGGCAAGTTCCCTAATCTCTCTACATTCATGTTTGTCTAGTGTTAAAGGAGACGAAGAGGGTAATGATATTCATAGTGTCTGCTTCAGAGGAGCTAGTAAGCAAGGCAACGTATGCAAAGATTTGGAGCCATTTCTGGCACCCACTGTCTTAGGAGTACTAGTTGTTTTCATCACCACCATCACCAATATCATCCCACCCATTTTGGCTGATACTATCACCACCATTCCACCACAATCTCCACCCACTGTCTCACATGCAGATTCCACAAGTCACTTTGTGTCTCTTCTTAACCCTTCACAGCTATTTCCTCTTGTGCTGTTCCTACCTTTGGAAGCCTCCACGTCTCCAGTCTCCTACTAGGACAGATCCTTCTTGCTCAATGCAGAAATTCATAGCCTCCTGGTGCCTGTGTTCTCTGACTTCTATCTCATTCTCTCCCACACATCCTGTCCTTCATGCCAGACAGACCTGCCTATGACCCTGCGGTCTTCTCGTCCCTACTGAATCTGCTGTGATTCCATTTCCACTGCCTACATGGTAAAGTTCAAGTATACAGATTGTAAACCTCTCAGAAACCAATCCACACATACTTTTAAAATCTCAGAAACCCCTTATGCCAGCCTTTGTTCCTGCTGCTCATGCCACTGGAAATGACTTTACTAGTCTGTGAATAAATTCAAATTTCCACCACTCTTTAAGACCCATCTCAGCTCCTACCTTACCCCTGAATTCTTCTTAGTTACCACAGTCTCCCTCTCTGGCATGGGACACTAGCATTTACTCTACTGGGTTCATACCCCAGCTCCATAATAAGCAAATAGCAAGCCATTCAATTCAATTGTGTAACTCCTCCATTGCTCAGTTTCCTTCATCATAAAATAAAGGTTAATAATGTTCTCTCTATAGAGGAATTATGAGGTTCAAATAAAAACACTCAATATACATTTAGAGGTTTCCCATAAGTCTTGTGTAGATGCCTAAATCAGGCAAAGGTACCAAAGAAAGGCAGGAACAAGGAAAAGCAGGGGGCCAAGTTGTTAGGACCCCAGCCCCCGCCTCCATGCATAGCCAGAGGTAAACTACCTTGATTGAGCTTCCTTCTATTGTTGGGCCCTGGGTAACCTTTAGGAAAAAAGAATGACAAATCTATCCTAGAAAAAAAAAAAAACAAAAAAAAAACTATTGCCCTATGAAGTGTCTTCTCAGTCGTTCATAACCTTTGCACAATGATTTCGCTGTTTCATAACAGCATGCCCCAAATACTTCACCTTCTCCTTCAGAGAAGAATCTGACTCATTCTAAATATTTCACACCCTTCCCTCACTGAAAACGTGATACCTGTGAGTAATTAAATGCCTGCTGATGAGGAGCTGCTGCCTTGCTCAAAACTGTCCTCCAGAAATCCCTCTATTGTAAGAGGAAGCCCAACCAGAGGCCTTTTTCCCGAGCAAGTGGCCAAGGTTTCTTTAACTGCCTGCACTATCTTCTGAAACTTTCCACCCCCATTCCATTATCGCGCTTGTCCAGCACCGAACATTAGACATAGAAGAGCCTCTGAGATCTCTGTTTCCTTAGCAGGATTTAGAGGATCATAGATATTAGAGATGAAGGAGAAAAAAAATCTACCAGGACATCTTGTCCTCTCCTGATGCAAAATGGTTCCAACCTGAACATTTTCTAAATATTTGTCAAGCCTGGTATTAAAGGCTTGAAGTGACAAGGCCCCTCAGGGGAGAAGTCAGTGTTAAACTTCAGCCTTAAAGATGATTTCTTTTACTGACTTTTTAGCCTCCTGTTCCACCACTAAATCTCACCTCTCATTTTAGTTAAAAGTCCTTTTCGGTACCCAGACTAGTGTGAGTGGGGGATACGGAGAGGCCACAGGAAGGGTCGGAAGAGGGCAGAGTTGTCACGCTGTGGACCGTGTTCCCCTTTGGCTCGGGGTAATTACAGAGGATGGGCAGGGTGAGACCCTGACCTCTCCCTTTAACATCTCTTCTAAAGAAAAGGTACCTGCCTGATCTTAAAGCTTTCTCTCCTTCTTCTCCAGAAAACAAAAAGGGAACTTTGTAATTATAAAATGATAATGTCATATGCTTCCATTCCAGTTGATCTGACAACTCAAGACGCCTTCAAGAGAGCTTTAAGAATGACGGACAACCCCTACTCCCCCAGCAAGTGTGATCTAGCAGGAATGTGTACCTTTTGTCGTCAGATCTTCCTTTATGAAAAGAGGCTCCAGAAATCAAGATTTCAACATAAAATATTCCTTTCAAAATGCTGCCAATTAATTCAAATAATTTTTAACTCATTGGAAAGGCCCAGCTGACACTAATCCCCTCCAAAGAATGAGATTTCTTCTCCTTTGGAAGTTCACTGCTACTTTATAAGCATGTATGTGCAGACTACAGTGTCGTATGCTTACAGTTACGTAGGTGGAAGTCTTACCTCATGAATTCCCTAAAGGAAGGGACTGTATCTGATACCACAACATCTTAGATTCCTAAAATGCACAAATACCTATTCTTTCATCTTCTGTGTACGCTACTCAAAGGGAGTGTCCTCAGCACACCCATTCAGAAAAATGGCCAGACCCCTGGGGAATGACTATGGGACTATACTGCTTGACTTTGGATTGGATTTCAGTTTTCTCAGCTGCAAAACAGTGGAATAGCAGCATGGAATTCACAGGGTTATGGTGAGATTTAAATGAGATACATTATAAAACATTTAAGTATGCTATAGGAGCTTAATAAATGTCATTTGGAAGCAGCTTCACGTCCCATTATATCAAAGTACTCAGGAACCAACGATGACTCCAATTCAGCTCTAGATTTTGCAAAAGAGTCTCACTGGTTTACAGCTATTTATCTCTCTGGGTTTTACTTTTACCTCCAAAGATCAGGTTGGCTTGCTATAACCTTGGCAGCATCTACAGTGCTCTTAATGATTGAAAAAAATGTACATTTAAAAAAGTCAAATTGTGTGATCTTGATTGGGTCATTCAGGAAAATCACAGACAGATTTTAAATTAGATTCATATGCATGTGGTGTATGGGGCTTACACACATTGTGATAGACACAGAAACACTCAGTTCAGATTCCCCTTCAAGAAAGGGCTTACTGCCCAAATGTGAGCAAAGTGGTCAGAAAATATGAGTTTTCCATCAGCTGCTTTACTTTATTTATTTATTTATTTATTTATTTTTTTTTGTGGAACCAGGAATTGAACTCACAACCTCATACCTGCCAGACAGGTGCGTAAGCCATTGAACCAAACACCCGGCCCTAGTTTTTTGAGGCAGGGTGGCACTATGTAGCTCAGGCCGGCCTTGCACTTGCATTGTAGCCCAAGCCGGCCTCAAATTCACAATGCTCCTCCTACCTCAGCCTGCTGAGTGCGGGGATTAAAGGCGTGGGTCTTCACGCCCGGCTTCCATCAGCTACCCTAAAATGAGACTCCAGAGAGCTGCTTTCCTAAAGGTCATACCATTGCTGGGCTGGCTGCACCTCCAACCTGAGGGAGGGAGGGGGGGGAAACTATTGCCAATTCCATGCAGCACAGGACAATGCTGCTGGACAGTACTGGACCCAAAGCTCCTCACTGACCTGGGCGAGGTTTTGGAGGGCATATCTCATGGTTCGACTTCTCTTCAGTTCAGTTCTACTTTTATCACTTCCTTTCATGGGCATTGATGCCTAAATATTTTGCACTCCAGATTCCATGCTAGCACTGCTATCTGAGAACCAAACCCACAACATACAGGGGGATGCATCCACATACATTCCTAAAACCCCAACCAGCCTTTAAAACATAGGAAGTACTCAAGTTTATTTATAAAGAAGAACCATTTTGCACTGAGATCTACAGAATTCATAGGGTCAGGAGCATCTTTAAAGTAGGAAATATTTATGTTTTCTTCCATTTTAAAATTTTCAGTAGAACATACATAATATAAAATTTATGATCTTAACCATTGTAATATTACTGTATACAGAAAGATAATTCAACAAATGAAGGTAAGCTATTTATGATATGATTGAGAATTTTTTAAAAGAACCAAACAAAAATATTGGATCTGAAATTTTCAATCTCTGATATAAAAAAAATATAACTGAGAACTTCCAACAACAAATGCCATCAAGCCAAAAAAGATTTTCTGAATGTGAGGACAGTCTTTTGAAATAAATGAGACAGATTAAAAATGAATTTTAAAAAATGAAGAAAGCCTAATGCATTTTGAGACATTATTAAAAAAACAAAGACTGACCTGGGATTTAGCTCAGTGGTGTAAGCGCCTGCCTGGCAGGGGTGAGGTTGTGAGTTAGATCCCAGGTACAAGAAAATAAAAATAAAAATATAAGTATAAATAAAAAAACAAAGACTTGTGATATGGGAATTTCAGAAGAATAATATTAGAGAAGAGGCACTGAGAGTCTATTAAATGAAATGACATTTGAAAATTTGGGAAACTGGAAAGTGATATGGACATCCAGATACAGAAAGATCAAAGTAGCCCACATATGTTTAACAAAAAAAAAAAAAAAAGATTTCTTCAAGGAATATTATAGTTCAACTGTCAAAAATAAAAGACAAAGAGAAATTCTAACAACAGCATGAGCAGAGCATCAAATTACATGTACAAAAAATCCCCCTTAGACTAACAAATTTCTCAGCAGAAATCTTATAGATAAGAAAATGGGATAATACAGTTAAAGTCCTAAAAGAAAGTGACAACAAACCTGTCAAGGAATACTGTAGCCAACAAAACTTTCCTTCAGACAACCAAAAAACAGAATTCATCAGTACTACCAGATTTGAAATAACTTCAGAGCATTCTACATTTTGAGGCAAAAGGAAGTTTACTGCCATCAGGAAAACATGTGAAAGAATAATCCTGACCTGCAAAGCAGACATAAAAGACAATGAGATAAGAATCAAACCTTAACAGTACAGAAATGACCAAACCACAAAGAGAAATAATAAGGGAAGCAGAAAGAAACAAAACTATACAAGAGTCATAAGAAAATTAATAAAAAGTTACTTCTTACCTATAACAATGACCTTAAGTATAAACAGATTAAATTCTTTAGTCAAGGTATACAGACTGATTAAATGGATTTTTTAAAAAGACACATCTGTAAGCTGCCTAAAACAAACTCACTGCAATAGTAACAACACACATAGACTGAAAATAAAGGATTGTAAAAAGATGTCCTATGCAAAATGAAGCCAAACTCAAGTAGCAACACTTACAATGATATCAGAAAAAACATACTTTGAATCAAAAACGTAAAATGAAATAAAGAACTGATTTAAGAATTGGTTCAACCAAAAGATACAAAAACTGTAAATGTGTGTGCATATACCACCAAACAACCCAATTATATAAATCAAAGTGTTATTAGTTCTTAAATAAGAGATACAGTAATTGCTGGGAACTTCAACACTCCACTCTCATCAAGAACAAATCACATGGACAGAAAATCAATAAAGACACTGGAGTTGTACCATACTATATAGCAAATAAACCTAGCAGAAAGTCACAACACGTCTCATACAAGAGCTGCAGAGTACCTGAAACATTCTTCAGGATGCATAATTTAATAGCACATAATTCTAGATTTAATCATAGAATTAAATCTTCTCAGATCACAGTACAATAAAATTAACAATGAACACAAAAAACAATGGAAAATGCACAAATAATGGAAATTGAACAATATATTCCTGAAGACAAATAGGTCATGGAAGGAATTCAAAAGGAAATTAAAATGTTTCCTTGAAACACCTGAGAAGGAAAAGACAGTATTTCAAAATCTATCGAATGCAGCAAAGCAGTACAAAGGGGGAAAGTTTATAACAATAAATGCATACATCCCAAAATATAAAGATTTCAAATAATAATGTGCCTCAAAACTTAGAAAAACAGGAATAAACCAAACCCAAAATTAGTAAAGCAGAAGAAATAATAATCAGAAAAGATAGAAATGAAATCATAACTTAATATAAATGAGCCTTTAATCCCAGCACTCAGGAGGCTGAGGTAGGAGGAGCCTTGTGAGTTCGAGACCGGCTTGGGCTACAACGCGAGCACAAGGCCGGCCTGAGCTACACAGTACGACTCTGCCTCAAAAAACCAGGGCCGGGAGTTTGGCTCAGCGGCTTACGCGCCTGTCAGGCAGGCGCGAGGTTGTGAGCTCAATCCCCGGTGCCACAAAAATAAATAAATAAATAAATAAATAAATGATTATCAAAATAAAACCATGGTTATTTTGAAAAGATAAATGAAACACAAACCTTTAGCTAGATTGCCAAAGAAAAAGAATTAAAATAAATAAAATTAGAGGTAAAAAAGGAGACTTTTCATCTAAAGTTTTATGAATACTAGTTATAGTAAGTAACTATTATAAAAATACATGCTAAAAAATAAGAAAACCTAAAGAAAATTGACATAGATACAATCCAATCTCAATCAAAATACATACAGCATTCCTCTCAGAACTAAAAACCATCCCTGAAATTCATATGGAACCAGGAGAAATTCAGAAGAGCAAAAGCAATCCTGGGCAACAAGAGCAAGGCAGGAGGCTTCAAAATGTGACTTCAAGTTATACGGTAAGACTACAGTGATTAAAAATGGCATGGTATTGGCACAAAAAAAATAGTGTGCTGCACCACCTGCATACACATGTCACCGATTTGAACTTTGACAAAAGGGCCAAAAATATATGTGGGAGGAAAGGTAGCCTCTTTAGTAAATGGTGCTCAGAAAACAGGCTATTCATATGCAGAAGACTGAAGTGGACCTCCATCTCTCACCTTCTCTCGCTAAAATCCAAATGTATCAAAGATCTATATACTGTATTAAAACAGAAGCATTTAACTCACTGGAAAATGAAATAGGTAAAACTCTTGAAGTCATTGGGGTAGATGAGGACTTTCTGAACAGAACTCCAATTGGATAAGAAATAGCAAGAATCAACAAATGGGGTTATAACAAATTAAAAGGAGTCTGTACAGCAAAAGAAACTATTGAGGGAAGATACAACCTACAGAATGAGAAAAAAAAAAAGTAAAACGTTTGCCAGGTATTCCTCAGAAGACTAACATCTAGAAGATATAAAGAACTCGCAAAAATTAGATGCCCCCAAATAGAAGACCCAATCAAAAATACACACTTCTCAGCAGAAGCATTACAAATGGCCAATAACCATTTGAAAAAATGATCAACATCCCTGCCCATTAGATGCATATAAATTAAAACAACACTAAGATTTTGTCTTATAACAGAAAGACTGACCATCATCAAGAAACCAGATTATAACGAATTTTGGAATGGCTGCAGTGAAAGAGGATCCCTTCTACATTGTTGGTGGGAATGTGTATTAGTAAAACAACTATGGAAATCAGTATAGAGATTGCTCAAAAAACTAAAACTCTAAATTCCACTTGATCCAACTATTTTTCCTTTAGGTATCTTCCCCAAACAGCTAAAGACACCATAGTCCAGAGATACCATGAATATCGATGTTTATAGCAGCACAATTCATAACATCTAAATCTTGGAAGCAGCCTATCTGTACATCAACAGACAAATGGGTAAGGGTAATGTTGTGTCTATCCTACTACTACTACTAATGCTCAGTGATAAAGAAACATAAATTTGAGACTTTTACAGGACATGGATACAACTTGGAAAGATAATATTACATGAAATAAAACCAACCAGCTACACACCACATGGTTTCTGCCATCTGAGTAATCTGATGTATAAACAAAGAGCAAAATAAAAGATTGATAAAAAAAGAAACAAGGAGACAGACCTTTTGCAAATGGGAAAGGAACCAAGATTCTGAGGGTAGGATTATAGGGTAGGGTAAGGGTATATAAAAGATTTAAGATATGCCATGTACAGGGATCAACTATCCTTAATGAATACAATTTTTGTATGTTGTAAACATGAACTAATAATGATAATAATAATAATGAAAATTGGGAAAGGGTATCTAGAAATGGAAAGAGATGGGTATTGAGAGGAAGGGGAATAAAATGAGTCAAGATATACCTATTCCCTCAGATGAATGTGAGCATCATGTACTTCAAATATGTACTGATATAAAAGATAAATGTCTAAAATCTGTTAGATTTACAGCTAATTTTCATGAAACACTTTTTCAAAACTAATTCTCATTCTTCTTAATCTATTATAAAAAGTTGAAATGGAAGGGACAATGCCATATCTTTCTGAGAGTAGCATTACCCTGATATCAAACCCAAACAAAAACACAAGACTAAAAAGAAAAATATAAACCAGTGTACCAAATAAATACAGGCACAAAAATTCTAAATAAAACAGTGGCAAATCAAATCCAACAGTACATCAAAAAGTTCACACATCACGAACAAGTAAGATTTATCTCTGGCATTGATATTAGCAAATCATTAAGTGTAATATATCACATCAAAGAAATTAAGAACAAAAACTAAATGATCATTTCAATAGATGTAGAAAAAGCTTTTGATAAGATGGAGCAATGCTTTGTGATCAAAATTCTCAACAAATTAGGCATAGAAGGAATTTCCTATAACACAATAAAACCCCAGCTAATACCATACTGAACAGGGAACAGCTGAAAGTGTTTCCTCTAGGATTCACAACAGGACAAAGATGTACACTTTAACTACTCTCATTCAACATAATATTGTAAGTCTTAGCAAAAGCAATTAGTCAAGAGAAAGAAACAAAATGCAGCCAACTTGGACAGGAGAAAGTAAAAGTATTCCTGTTTTCAGATGACCTGATTCTATACAAAGAAAAATTTTAAAACTGCATTGCCAAGCTAATAAAAGTGAAAACTGAATTCGGAAAAGTTGTAGTACACAAATTCAATATGCAAAAACAGTTTTTTTTAAATCAAACAATAACAAATGTGTAGGAAAAGAAATGTAAAAAAGTAATCCCATTCACAATATCGACAAAAATAAAGTATTTAGGAATAAATTCAACCAAAAAGGTAAAGGATCTTACATGAAAATGCAAAACACTTACAAAAGAAATTTAAAGAGACCACTTACAGAATGAAAAGATATCACATTTCTGGTTTGCAAAAGTTAATGATGTTAAAATGACCACACTACCTAAAGTGGTTTATAGATTCAATGTGTTCACCATCATAATAACAAAGATATTATTCACAGAAATGGTAAAAATAACCTTTAAAATTACCACAAAATACCAATGATAGCTAAAGCAATCCTGAACAAAAAGACAAAGCTCTAGGCATCACAACATCTGCCTTTGAAACATAATATCAAGCCATAGGAACCAAAACAGCATGGTGCTGTCATAAAAGCACACACACAGATTTATGGAGCAGAATAGAGAACTCAGAAACTAACCCATGTACAACCAACTGATTTCTGACAAATATTCCAAGAACACGTTGGAGAAAGAAGCATCACTTCATGAAATGGGAAAACTGGATGTGCATATGTGGAAGAGTGAAACCAGGTCCCTACCTCTGCTCATATGAAAACCAACTCAAAATGGATAGAGATCTGAATGTAAGACTTGAAGCCATGACACTAATAGAAGAAAACATAGGGGAAACATTTCAAGACATTAGTGTATGCAAAGATTTTTTTGACTAAGACAGAAAAAGTATGGTCAACAAAAGTAAACATAGACAAACAGGCATATAAAACTAAGAATAAGAGAGTGAGGAGGCAACAAACACAATGGGAAAAAATACATACAAACTATTCATCTTCTGCAGGACTCTTATAGCCAAAATATATAAGGAATTCAAACGACCAACAGCAAAAACAAAGCAAAGCAAAGCAAAGCCAAAAAACAAAAACAAAAACCCACAAATGAGCCAATTAAAACAGGAAAATTATATGATTATACATTTATTAAAAGAAAACATATGAGTGGTCAACTACCACTAATAAACAGGAAAATGCAAATCTAAACCACATTTAATCTCACCCCAGTTAGAATTACTGTTACCAAAAAGACAAAAAACAATAACTGCTGATGAGAAGTTAGAGAAAAGACTAACTCTTAAGTATTTTTTGTTGGGAATGTAAAGTAGTATAGCCACCATGAAACCAGTGTAGAGATTTCTCAAAAAGACAAAAAGGAGATTGACTATATCATCTAGCTATCCCGGTATAAGGTATATATACAAAGGAAATGAAATCATTTTACCAAAGAGAAAATTGCATGCTCCTGTTTACTGTAGTCTTTTTAATAATAGAAAAATATGGGATCAATCACTGTCCATCAGTGGATGAATTGGTAATGACGGTGTGTTATATATACGTAATGGAATAATATTCAGCCTTAACAAAATGAAACCCTGTCATTTGCATCTATCTGATGTAACTGGAGGATATCACATTAAGGGAAATAAATCAGACACAGAAAGGTAAGTATCACATATTCTCCCTCATCTCTGAAGGCTAAAAATTGATCTCATAGAAGAAGAGAAATGAATAATGATCAGCAGAGACTGGGAAGGATGGAGGGGGGCAAAAAACATATAGAAGTCACCAAAATACAGTCAGGAAGAATTTGTTCTGATGTTCTTTAGTATAAGAGAATTACATTATAGTTTACAACAACCTATAATGTATTTTGAAATAACTCAAGAGATTTTAAACACATATAAATGGTTAATGTTTTAGGATATGGCCATGCTAATTATCCTGATTTCATGAATATACATTGTACAGAGGTATTGAATTACTATGTTGTATCTTACATATATGTACAGATATTATGTATCAATACAAATTTAAAAATATGTATTTTATTCACATAGAAACAAAACATAGAGTTCTGTACCATTGTTACAGTACTGCTAGTTTTATGCTTGCTCATGTATTTATCTTTATGACCATTATTTCTTCATATATCTTCAAATTACTATTTTGTATTCCTTCATGTGAACCTCTTAGGACTCCTTCAAACATTTCTTTCAGTCTAGATATAATGGTAACAATTACTCTCACATTCTATCTGGAATGCCTTAATTTCTCCTTCATTTTTGAAGGACAGTTTCATCAGATATACTATTTTTGGACCCTTTGCCTTCTGGTCTTTAAAGTTTCTGGTGATAAATCTGATGATAATCTTATGGAGAATCCTTTGTATGTGACAAGTCATTCCTCTCCTGTTGCTTTCAAAATTCTCCCTTTGTCATTGGTTTTCCAGAGTTTGATTAATATTGTTTTGGTGTGGTTCTCCTGAGATCACCCAGGAGATCCTTGAATATTTATATTCATGTCATTCATTAGATTTGCGATGTTTTTGTCCAATAATTCTTTAAATGATGTTTCTGCCCCTCAAATTTTTATCTTCTCTTTCTGGAACTCTCTACAATTGATATTTTGGGTCACTTAATAGTGTTCTGTCCATTAGAATGGTGATTACTTTTTTAAAATTTACTTTTGTGAATTCTTTGTGCCAAGAATCATTCTGAAGTGCAAATTAAAATTTTTCTCTGGTATTTGTGAGCCTGCACTTTCTATTGGGTAAGTTCAGTGACTTTCTAAATGCTTTCATGTATGTGGTTCTTTGAAATGTCCTAGTCTTCAATGCTTGACTCCCAAAAAGGAAAAGTAAAAAAAAATTAAGGGAGGGGAGAAAAAGATGTCTGCCTTTTAAATCCCTTGGAAATCACTTCACCCAGGAAGAGAAGGGCTTAAACAATGAAGGGGAAGGTGCAAGAACGACGACCAGCATCTCCTTGTCTGCACCTCTAGTATAAGAAGCAACAATCATTGACCAAAACACACACTCACAGATTTGGAGGGTGGAGTTCTTTTTTCTCACTCTGGCTTCCTCAAACTGCAAACTGCTCTGGAAACACATGCACAGTTGTCTGCTATGGAACAGAGGGATGGGGTATGGGCAACTGCTACTGTGCTAAGAGCTGAAATTGACTGGATTTAAAAGCAATTTGTGGTCTGAGCTTTCCCCTGAAGTTGCAAGCTTTCAGTAGACTCCAGAGTTCCAAAATAGTTATATCAGACAGATTCTGCCAACACAGTTGTCAATGTGGAGATACAGATTTCTCAGCTTCCTACTCTGCCATCTTCCCAGCATCAATTATATTTTAATATATCTGTATTTATAGTGAGTGGATGCCAAGAGATAAAAAGACAGCCTGTTAAACCTTTAACAGGTTTCTGGATTCTTGAGCTATTTCAGTAATATTTATATCTTTTAGATAACATTAAAGTACTGGGAAATTATTTTAAAAATACAGAAATAATACAGATTGCTTGTGTTAACATAATACTTTTTCTTCTGAAATCTATAGGAGTATTCGTTGTTTAAGTCTATGTTATAGAAGTTAGGTAATGAAATGGGCAGGTGAACCTATGATAAGGTTTTCAGTCTTGTCATTATCCAATAATGTTGCTATACCACCTACATGCACTTATAGTTGTTAAAGTACCTCTCCAAAGGTACCACTGTGTAAATACTATTGAAAAAGTCTAACAGAACAGCACTATATCAAAGAAAATTCCTTACAGTTGGGACCAAAGACACGATTTCAGGGTTCTGCTCTCTCATCCTTCACTCTTGAGTATATAGCTGCATCTTTCATTCTTCGCTGACTTTCAACTTCTGTTCATTCAAATATCATTGAAATAAATGAAATAAATTCGATTATCACACAGATACTATCTAGGACAGTGGTCTCATATATGAAGCTCAGATTCAAATCCCTTCATAGGCAAATTCGACTCAAGTTCACTTGGGTAGTTGTTTTTCAGAAGTATGAATCCTTCACTATTAAATGCATGTGAGAAACATAAAGTGATGATATCTGCAAAATGAGCCACGCCCAGCTATGATCTCAGGAGGGGAAGTCATCTAGACCCCAATGTGACTGGTGACCTACAAACTACCCTAGACCTGCGATTTATACATACACAGAGGCAATGAAGGCATTTGGGCTGCCAGGAACTTGTTCTTAAGATTTCCACTGCGAGGACCCAAAAGAATGTGTGGGAGAAACAAATCAAGATGTGTACATTTTAGGAAGGAAGCTAGTTATTTTTCCATTCATAGCAAAACATCTGTAATTTCTTTGTTTTCTGAAAGACTGCATTGTTTTCAGACATAAAAAAACTGACTTGTTCTGAAATGACCAATGTAATATATGGGTAGCTCATAGAATGAGACATGCACTATTTTCTCATTGAAGAAGAAAGCCTAATTCAAATTTGAAAGAAATTCAGATTATAAAAATATAAACTAAGATATAAAACCTACCTTTGAAATTTGGTTTCTTAAAATAAATTATACAAGCACCACTCTGTGTAGTCACATCCCCTTAAAGTAATCCATGCTGGGTTTTTAAAATATAGTTTTAATTAAATATATTTCTTTTATTTTTAAAAAGTGATATGATAGGACCAAATAGTAACATGAAATTCCCTACCTGCTGGCAGTTAATTCTATAAAAATTAGAAAGGTGAAGGCCTGTTCCTTGAAAGAGGAGTTTTATCACAAAACATTCATTATTTCCATGTAAATTGCAAAGCAAAGATGTTGGATCTTACATCTAAGCAAGGGGGAAAATGTCATGTTTCATTATCAACAAATGAATGTTTTTACCTGCAAAATTCCCCGGCAGATTTAGAATCCTCATTTTAGCTCTTTATCCATGTCTCCTTAGATCAGAGTTTGCAAATGCATACGTACGATGTTGGGCTGACGGCTTTGGGTGCCTTTCTTTGAGGTGCTGCAATCCTCCGTCATCCTTTGTCATCACCTCATTAAACAAAACTCAAATTGATTTAGAAAACCCCTAAAAAAAACCTAAGCCCTCCAATGAAATAAAGAATGTGGTATGTTTTTCCTCTTCAGTTGCATAGCAGAAGAGAAGGTTGCTGCATCGCACACAGAGAAATAGCTAAAGGTCAAGCCCTGAGAGTTAACGAGCCAAAGCCAGCTCAGGTTCTCTAAACAGAGAGGTCAGGCACAGAAAACAGGGCCCCACAGAGAACTTAATTTAAAATATCAATTAAAAATGAGTCAGCTCGCTGCTCAGCTCCTGAGCTCATCACTGACTCTGGGAGCAGAGGAGGAGTCGCACATCTGGTAAAAGGCCCCTGGTGTGTCTTGTTGTAAGCAAGAGGCTCTTCACTCCTGTAAATATGGTGGCCAAGCAACAAAAAAAGTACTGTCACAGAAAGAGGCAGGGCGGTGTTGGTGGCATCTTAAGAGTCTGACTGTCCTTTTTAATCCGATTCCACCAAACTCCTCTTGAAGACAGTGACCTGGCTTGCTGCCAATGCTGCATTCTGCTGTAACAGGCTTTCAGCCTCACTGTTCACATGGGCTTGGTAAACTGAAAAAGTCTATTTAAAAGGCAGAGCCTCCTGTACTCTGGATTTGGACACTGATGATGAAGTTCTGATGAATGGCTCTTTCTGAACCCTGTGATACAATCAACCTGATGGACCACAGGCTATCAACTGTCAAGTGTTCTCAAACGGGTTGATGGTGATGGTGGTGGTAGTAGAAGTGGTGGTGATTCCAGTAGTCCAAAACTATGACAGCTTATTAATAATTAACTAAAACTTCTAAGTTCATTAGCTACTATTTAAATGTCGATTCAAATATATTTAATATGAAATATTATGATTAGAAGTAGACAAATATGAAATATTTCTTCTATGTAAGCTTAATGTGTATTTCACATATACAATCATACTTGATCTTTCACGCAAGGGACATATTAGTAAACACATCACATGGATAAGAAAGTCCACTGTAAAAGGCTACAAGACATGTCTGAAATTGAATAGCTAACAGGTGGTAGACTTGAATTTCAAGCCCAGGTCTGTCATTTATTATCATTTGATACACACCCAGTGTATGCAATGCTTAGTTTTACTCTCAGTCATCTGTACACTGTAGAAAATCTCCTTTCATCCTCAAAGCACATATTTTACTCATTCATGTTTTTAGTATATAGCAGTGTCTTGCCCAAAACTGTACAGATGTCACCATCAAAAGCTGTCCCTGCCACCAGAATTTACCTTGAATTCCAGTGATGACATGCTTGTTGTTTTGTTAGCTTCGTTATGAAGTGTCCTTTTTAAACTGCCAGAAGAAAGTTCTTATGAGCTTCTAACAACATGAAAATCAGATTTTTCTCTAGAATTCTTTTTAAACAAACCAGTTGGACTTGTCCAATTAAGAGACAAACAGTAGTCACACATACTTGATGAACCGATTCTAATTTACACCTTAATCTCATTTTAATACATACTGCATTAAGTCTCACCATAGACAGAGAGAAGATTCACCCAGTAGGGGGATCTTAGTTCTTTCTAAGTATTTTACCTGAAAAACTGTTACATTGCTTAGTCTCTGAAGATCATGCATAAGCCTTTAATGCATGGTAGAATCTGGGTCTGTAACATACAACCAGCTAAATTCCATTTCCTTAAATACACTAGGTGGAGACCTCCCACGCAAGATTCTTTTTTAAACTTTTACATGGTGCCTTTGTTTGGGGGTAGGATACAGAGTAATGAAAAAACTATCAAACAGTAATACTACCATCATCAAGACTGAGTAGCATATATAGAATAATAATTGCAAATGAAGAAACACAGTGCATTCTTCACATGAATATCAATTTCTTAAACTAAAGGTGTTTGTAGTAGAAATTTCAAATTCATGGAAAAACTGAAAGGAAAACACACAGATATCCCACATACTCCCTACCCCACACACGTGTAGCCTCCATCATTAACAGCTCCGATTAAAGTGGTACATTTGTTGAAATTTATGACACTACATTAACATATTTTGAGTTAGGGTTCATTCTTGGCATTGTACATTCTATAGGCTTGAGCAAATATGTAAGAACATCTATCCAATATTATTGTATCATGCAAAATAGCTGCACTACCTTAAAAGTCCTCTGTGATTTGCTTATTCGGCCTTCCCTGGAAAGTAGTGATCTATTATCTCCCAAGTTTGCCATTTTCAGAATGTCATAGTTGAAATAGTACAGCACATAGCCTTGTTATGCTGACTTTTTTAAACTTACTAATACACATTTAAGTCTCCTCCATATTTTTTCATGACTTGATAGCTCATTAATTTTTGTGTTCAATATAATGTCCCACTATCTAGATACAGAAGAGTTTGTCTTTCCTTTACTATAAGGGCATCTTGATTGCTTTCAAGCTTGGGCAGTTAGGAATAAAACTTCTGTGAACATCCTTATGCAGGATTTTGTGCAGACACAAGTTTTCAGTTCTTTTTGGTAATCAAGAAATGCGACTGCTGGGTCATATGGTAAGAGTATGTTTAGTTTTGTAAGACATCGCTAGAGTATCTGCAAAGTAGTTGTCCATTTTGTTTTGCCACCAGGAAAGAGTAAGTCTTTCTTGCAGCTCTGCGCACTCTTTAGCACTCAGCACTGTCAGTGATCTGGATCTCAGCCATTCCCACAGGTGTGTGGCGCTATCTCATTTGAACATTCACTTCTGAAGTATTCTCAAAGAATATTATGATCAGCAGAGGTTCTTGAGACTCAAATAATGTCCAAAACCTCAACTAGTCTCTATAAAATTCAGTGCTAAGGTTTAAACTCAACTTGGGTGAATTCCATAGCAGTATCACTTGTTTTCTCAGTTGTATGACATGATTTGTTAATCCTGTGATGGTTATACTTAAAATACACTGTCACAAAACTAATGTAATCTCTTCCAGAAGAAATATTCTCTAAATACTTCCTAAGTATAAAATTAAAAGCTTAATCTAAATTGAATGAATTTTTAATATTTTTATGAAGGAATGATGTTTTTAAAGTTGAGGAGTGGAGGATTTATAGTTTTTACATAAAGAATAACTTTTATGGACAAAGTTTTATGTTTTATCATGTTCGCATGTATATGAGAAACACACAGATATACAGAGCTATTTAGAGACAAAGGACACACACACACACACACACACACACACTCACTCACATCTCTTTCCTCCATTTAGCTCCTAAGGCTCAGGAAGACTCAGCAGTTGACCAGCAGGGGACTGTGGAAGCCCAGGGTGGCTTCCCTGAAATTCCATACTCCAGCTACAGTTTAAAGCCTATCAATAGATAAAGTCATCAGGAGCTAATTAGTCCATGAGGAAAGGGAAGACAAAGAACAGATTCTTAAAAACAAAAGCAAAAAATAAATAAATAAATAAATAAAGCAAACAACAACAAACGATTTGAACTCCTGGGTATTTTCAGTACATGAAAATTGTGAAGTAAATTAATTAGCTTTGCATCGATTGGTATCAGAAGTCACTAGACCTGCACTGCCAGGAAATCCCAAGAAGTCTGAGATGTGTGAAAGAAAAATACTGGGAAGGAAATCAATCTCTGTTCTTTAGCACTGATGCTTTAAAGGGTCCCTGCTGTATAACCAGCCTAGAAGCATTCCAGGGGGAAGAAGCCATGGATCTGTATCTGCCAAGTGTGTCACTGAACATAAATATGTCTGATAAATAATTGAGGTTCAGTAAAGCAAAGTCCTCTGTGTGTTCATATCACATGTGCTTCGGGGCAGGGATCAAGCTTCCCACACAAGATCCCCCTGGGTGACTGACTCATCAGTTAGGTCATTACTGCATCCCGGGAAGTAGTCAGAGAGCATGGTTGCAGGAAATCCAGGTGCTGACATTACATTCACCAGGCTGGGTCTCCCTCCTTCCCACACCACGGAGCGCTTTCCTTACTCACGCACAGTGTGGCTTCATCCAGGATTAACTTGGTTTAATCTTCACGGTCTTGTGAGTTTTATAGATAGTAAGAAGATGTAGACTTGTTTATTACAGGCCACAAAGCTAGTAAGAGTAGAACTGGGATTTGAATTCAGGTCTAGGAAACTCTAGAGGTCTTAACACAGACACAGAAGCCTCACTTCCTAAATAATTCTCACATTAAGTGGGGAGACCGTCTTGAAGCCTTTGGTATTCGTAGAAAGAAGACTGGAAGCTCATGCACTTAGGTCTCTTACCCGGTGGCACATCCACGGAAGGGCAAATAGCTTCTGCTAGAATCCTTCCTGTGACAGGAAGCTCTCTATCTTGTGGAATTGATTATTAATATTAGAAAGACATCATTTGCTTTCCCAGGGAGCCCAGTCGTGGCCTCTGAAGCAGTTTGATACAGTACTGACTGGGCTCAGCACTTGGATCTATAATGCTAGTAGTAAATAATATTTTCACTTCCTGGATCCCTTGAGAGGGATCCAATGCATGGCACACATTCGCCCGATGTTATGAGAATTTTCCTGATGTTGCCATTTTTTAAAGCGTAGTAAGCATCCATACGTGATACATGCAAAACAAAGCTGCGACTCTCACAGTGACTTCCATCTCCTGTCTAGCCCTCTTCTATTTTTATCTCCATGCCTTCACTATCCATGGCAATTGCCATCCTTAGTCTCAGACTACCCCTTCAAATTTTCACATGGTTTTATTGCTTGTACAATTGTCCCTAAAATGCTGTACAATTCAAACTACTTTCAACTTTATAAAAAGGAGATACCCTGGCCGGGCATGATGGCACATGCCTGTCATCCCAACTTGGGAAGCTCAGGCAGGAGGATCGCTGCATGTTTGAGGCCATCTTGTGCTACATAGTGAGTAGTGAGTTCAAAGCTAGCCTGAGCCACAAAGCAAAACTGTCTCAACGAAACAAAACAGAATAAAAAACAAAAGAAAGAAAATACCCTTGTCCTCATAAGCTCATTTTCCCCTCAATATTTTACTATAAAGAATTTAAAGTTACTTACAGTTAAATAAAAATGCCACATATTAAGATATAGTTATATTAGAAGAAAACCTCAAGATTTATAAGCAGTTGAATTGATTTATTCATTTTTTATTTTTATTTTTATTTTTTTTTGTGGCACCAGGGATCGAACTCACAACCTCGCACCTGCCAGACAGGCGCTTAAGCCACTGAGCCAAACTCCCGGCCCTTAAACTATCAAATTTAAATAGAAAAAGTCAACAAAGAAGTCTTTATTTAGCAAAGAAAAACAATAAAAATAAGGGTAGAAATTAAGCAGGTAGAAAATAAATATTTCCTAGAAAAGATCAAAAAAATCAAAAATAGGCTCCTTGATATAATTCATGAAACAGATAAAGCTTTGGCAAGAGTGATTAGAAGAAGATAGGAAAAAACAGTTAAATAACACAATGAATTGACCTTTTGAATGAAAAAGTCAATGTAAATAAAAGGTAAAATAAGATAATAATGATTACTATCAATAATGATAGGCTAATTTTTTATATTTTAGATAAATGGGTAAATTTCTAGAAATTTATAAAAAATAACAAAGTATAAAAAATAACAAAGTTTGTATGGAATACAAAAATATAACAATATAAAAGTATAAAAATATACAAGTTTGTATGGAAATGGAGATACAAAAAATAACGAAGTTTGTATGGAAATGGAGATAGTTGCTGAAAGCATTTTTTGCATGGTTTTACAGGAAAGTTTGTTCAAGTGTTCAAGGAAGCATCATTCTGATTTTATGCAAATGTTTCCAGGTAATAGCAATAATCATTCTTCAGTGATTCTATGCAGTTCCTATGACCCTGTTACCAGTCCTGGACCATAACATCATAAGGGATTGCTGGCTACATGACTCATGGATATAAATGTACACCATTCTTCTTAGTAGAAACTCAGTTTTAAGCCATGAGAAACTGTCCACACCAATGCCCACAGAGCAGCGTAGCATTTTAGACAGATCACATAAACTTTGGAACATACCGGTTTTTCAGTTGTATGAGATAGAAATTTTATCTACTTTCCCCCAGACTTGGTCTCTAATTCTTCAAAATGGCTTTTCAGAATTTCTCTCTGAATTCTGTGAGAATTAAGGAGATAAATAATGTAAAAATCCTTCACAGTAATATATTATAGCTTTGATTTATCAAGTACTTGGTTGTTGGCTGAGGATGCTTAAAAAAATTAAAACTCTCCTTTAATATAATTACCTTGAGTGGAGCAAATGACTCCCAATTAAGGAATAAAGAAACTGAACCAAACAGAATTTTAATGACCCACCAAGAGTCACACAGCTGGCAAGGACCATGCCAATGGGACAGGACGCGCTGCCTCTGAGTCTCGCTTGCATGGTGGGTTTTTCACACACAGTGGCAGTGCCGTGGGCCACAGCACTTCCTCTAAAAGGCACGGGCAATCCTTCTACAGGACAGGGGATGCATTCACTTTTTCATAAGAAGTAGTTTTCAAGTTTGGGTTTGGTTTGTGACAAGGGACATCAAATCACAGCACTTTTGATATAAAGGTGTCAGAGGGCAGGAATGAGTCCCGTCTTCAGCCCCACCAGGAAACCTCCAGTGCCAAGTGAATCTGATGTGTCATGGCAGCTCCCTCCATTATGCCACTGGCTCCAGGTCAGAAGAAAATTTTCCTTAAATTCTGGCCACTTCCCTGCCCACCTAGAATTCTCCACCAGGCTCCCGAGATATACGATTTATGATGCTGTATGTTAGGGAGGGTTTGTGGTTTTATTCCACAAAGGCTACCGTGAGTGCTGCCAAAATTCCATTTCATATTTCCATAGGATAAGATTATTCACACGAGCAAGCAAACTGGGAAAAATAAAATGAAAGAGTGTTTCACCTGAGGGAAAGGCGAGTGGCAGGAAACTTGTAGGCCCAGGGGCGCTGCGGGTCTGAGGAACTGGTGGAGGGGATGTGCTGCTCCCCTTACCCCTTCCCTCAGAGAAGTTCAGCATTGATTAAACATGGAGAACAAAGATTCCAGAGCCAAGCCGCACCACCCTTGCTAAAGATCACACAGCAACATCATTTCTTATTATGCTGTACACGGTGCTTTTTAAAAATATTTTAAGATATTTTATGTTTGTCTTTGTACTACTGGTACCTTGGGAAGGAAAACAACAAAAATATGTTTCTCACCATTTATGGCTGCAGCAATACTGAGAACCGTGAATGTCAACAGACTTTTTTAAAGAGCTTGGAGAGAGAAAAGCAGATGGTGAGGAGGGTTCTAAGAAGTTTGCATATACAGATTTTGAACCGAACTTCTCATCACCACCTGCTGGTCTCCTGATATCACTGCCCGTAGGTTCCAGTTACCCTCGTTTTCTCAGGGCTGATCTAAGTTCCATTCCAGCTGGCTCTGAAGAATATCATGGAATGGTTTCTGTGTGCAGTCGTGCTTAGACACAACCTTGGAGAGAAGTAGGTAATTCAGAGAGAGTAGGGGGAAATGAATGGATGGCAAAGAAACACCTGCTCATTTAACATAGGGACAAGTGTTGTGAAAGACATATGGCAAGTCCCAAATTAATCTATCAGTACAAAGGCATAAATGGTGACCTCTTCCCTTTTCTCCTCCTCCTGGAGAGAGGTGGTGGCATCTGAGGAGGCAGGTGGTGAGAAGCAGGCATATCTTATGGGAGTGGTAGCAGTATGCCCCACATAAAGAAGCAGGATAGAATGGAAGAGAAGGATTACGAGGAGATAGGAAGAGTGATGTGTCTGGTGTCGAGGAAACCAAGCAGAAGGTATAAAGAAAAGAAAGGTGGTGAGCAGGGAAAGCTAATACTGAGCAAATGGATATGTAATGAGCATAATGAGAACCGAGTTTCTCACTGCCTTTGAAAGGATTTATAAATATGGAACAGGGAAAAGACTTGGATTTGAAATGGAAATATTGATACGAAGTCATGCATAGGTGTGTAATCATCTACACATACAGAGATATAGAAATAATAAATGCATGTTTTATGTAAACATATGCAGGCATTTCCTGGCTCTGTGTGTTGGTTGGATCCAGAAGCAATGACAGCACACTGAGACACAGATCAGTTTCTAAACCCACTGTCCACTGAAAGGAATCAAAATTGCTTGAAGAAATGGCTGATTCCAAGGCTGGACACTGCAAGTATAAGATGGTCCTGGAACAGCTTAAAGATACGCTCAAAGAATGGGGGGGAAACCTGGAAAGCACCAACCCGAGCAGGTGATCAGGTGGAGACACAGTCAACGTGGCTGCCTGTGAGGCAACGAGGAGAGCTAAACACCACTTCTATAAAACTCCTGACAACACGCATGTCAGAATCACGACTGGAACTTGCTCATGGAGAAGTTATGGAAGACCCAGGTAGTGGGTTATCTTTCAGGAAAAAAGTCTTATACTCTTCAAGACAGTCAGAAGAAGACTAAAAGCCTTTCCAGATCAAATGAAGCAGACGAAAAACAATGAAAAGCAACACATGGTCAGGTACGCATCTGTGGTCCCAGCTGCTCAGGAAGCTGAGACAGGAAGACATTTGAACCCAGGGATTTGAGGTCAACATGGGCAACAAAGCAAAATCATGTCTCTTTTAAAAAGACTCTGCAATACACATTCCTGGAAACTGTCCTAGACCAGAACAGAAGAAGTCATTGGTAAGTCAGCTGATGAGACGGAAATGGGGTCTGTGGATTAAATAATCATGCTGTGCTAGTGTTGATTGCGAGCTGGGAAGGTTTCCATAACAAGAAGATATGAACTGCTTGGGGGAAATACACACCTTATGGATGATGGGATGTCACACTGGACAAAGACTATATTTGTCTATGTGAGAGATAAAAAGAATAAATGATCACAATGTTCAGAGTTGCATAATCTGCATGAAATGGATACAGCAGTTCTTGCCACTCTTTTGAAGGTTTGAGACAGTTTCAAAAATACTAAAAATGCTGTGCTTTGAAAGGAAGAAAATAGCATGAGTTTCAGGGGGAAAATTATATCACATATGCTTAAAATCACTTCTTTGTTTTCTGTGATGTATGGATACTAAAAAAGGCCTTTTGGGAAGATCCAGTAATCTAAGATGCAAATGAGAGCCAGGTGATTCTACTTTAGAAAAGGAAGATTCACTCTATAAGACAGTGAAGGGGTGACAGTGTTTATAATGAGAGAGAGGCAGAGATAGACAGAGAGATACAGAGAGACAGAGAGGTAGGGAGACAGAGAGAGAGAGACAGAAACAGAGAGAATCAGAGAGAGGGAGAGAGAGAGACAATTTTTAAACAAGTGAACAGTTGACATAGGAAATGGAACATGGAAAAGATTATTAGAGAGTGTTGAGTAAATCCAGAAGTATAATGCATAACACAATCCTTACATTAGTCTAGAAAACACAAAGAACATCCACATTCTCCATTTATACCATCAGCACAGACAGAATTTATTTTGTTTGTTGATTGACTCAATGACAAGCCCACAACTGAGAGGACAAGGGCCCTGTGAGTAAAGGGCAGCCCAGACTGGATAGGGACATTTGGGTTTCAGCCTAAAAGAGATATAAAACATATCCATACATAAGTCAGTCTAATACATGGTAGGAAAGAATGCAGAGAGACAACATGGGAATGGCAAGGCACAGTGCGAAGGTCTTCAGAAGATGGACAGAAAGGGAACTTTCATGCTCCCTGCGCTCTGCCTCTGAACCAGGAGGTGGGAAATAGGAAAACTTCAACGTCCCTCTGCTAATAAGTGGAAGAGCCAGGACTGGACTTCACGTTCACAGGACCCCAACTGTCGTTCTGTTCTACTCTGGCCTAGTCCAGCCTTCCACCTGAGCTTCTTCCAGAGGGGCAAGTGGGGGGCCTCGGGGGAGAGGAGAGGAGGTGCAGCATGGCCAGGGTGGAAAGCATCTACTGTTTGCAGGTGAAGGAAGCAGAGAGGTAGCACAGGGTACACGGGTGCAATGGAGCAGAGCACTCTGCTTCCAAGATGGCTAAAATACAAGACGGTCCACTCCAAGGCGGTGTGAGCTCCAAGACCACAGAGTCCACCCGCCCTATCCATGCGTCCTGCCTCCTCAGAGAGTCAACCAGCCACGGAGAGAAAGCTGTCAGAAGACACTGCATCTGCACTGAGCACAAACCATCCTTTTTCCTTGTCAGTATTGTTCCATACATTGCAATAACTCTACGCATGATATTTGCATTGTATTAGGTATTATAAAGTAACTTAGGGGATGTAAAGCATACGGGGGAATGTGCAGCGTTATGCACTAATATCATCCTATTTTATCGAAGAGGTTTGTGTGTCTGTGCATTTTGGTATCTAAGAGACAACCTGTCACCCAAGGGATAAAAGTACAAAGGTGACGAGGTCGAGGAAGGGTGCTGCCTGGGAGGCAGCAGGACAGCGCCGGGGACACCCCACCGCCGCACCCGGAGGCTCGAGGCCAAACTCACAGGCAAACATTCATTTTCTGACATCATCATGCGAGGCTGGCGCGTGTCTGAAAGACTCAAAAGGAGCACAGCACAAACTTTCCAGGTACTATTTTTACAACTGCACAAACTTCCAGTTTGGATACATTTTCTTCAATTTTTCCCGTCCTTATTATCACCTCTGCCAAATAATCACACCCCTAAAAATATTCCTTCTTTGATAATTCACAAACAAGTCCTTTCTGGTAAGGAGGAGCAATGGAAAGGAAGGCGATGAATTGTAAATCAATCATAATTGATGCAGACAGTCAACTGAAAACGACATTCATCACCTTTTTCAAGTGGCACCCTATGAATTGCCTTGAAGTAGAAGTCTGCTTTCATAAATTGGACCTTCATTTACTTTTCTAATCAATATATTGTATACCAAATAATCAAATAGTAAACAGTGGATATGGAGATGGAATTACAAACTAAAACAGAAAATGCAGTATTCAGAGAAAAAAAAATAGCTGAATGCATTTTCTATTGCCTTTGTTCTGTGTTCAAGTGTTTCCCCCATGAAAGACCATGTCATATAGTTGGTCCTAGTTATGATGAATATGAACACAAAAATGTCAGAGTATCATGAGGTGCCTTTTGAAAAGCTCTGCAGTCCTGCCACAGCATACACTGCCAGCTGCACACACCCTGATTCAAGGAACTAACAGCTATGTTTTTAAACGTGTGCTCAGCCATCTAAGGACCAGTGGCTCCCAGCAATCCTCACTCACTATTTCTCTGACTTATCTGTGTCAGATGTCACCCTTTCTTTATAGCCACTCCTTTTTAGAGGAGCAGACTGAGAAAGGTTCAAAGGCCCTGACTGGTAGAGCTGGTTAGATAAACCTCTCTTCAGCAGGATTCCTCTAAGGCAAGCCCTGCAGACAACCTGCTGAGGGAAACTGTTGACTTAGAGACGGATTCTAGAAGCCACCAGCAGGGAAGTGAGGAAGTGAGACAGGGGTAGAAAGACACCTTCAAAATGTGTGTCACCCCGCAGGCTACTGCTGGAGGTAAGAGAAACTCAATTCCACCAGGGAATGGTGGAGACGGATTTTCAAATTTTTCTACCGAAGGATGAAGAAGTCTCACTACTTATGCTTCATCTTCTATTATTCATCAGTGATGATGGCTGTGAAGGGGAGGCAGCAGAGTAGGGAATGAGATTCCCAGCATTTCCAGCCTGGCTTGTACTGCACACAGGCGGAGTGGACAGCAGTGGCCAGAATGCACTGGCATTTATGGACAGAAGCCAAGGGTGGATGTGTAAAGGAACGGTCGCTGTCCGGGGGTAGGGAGGCACACTAACACCATCTGCTGCAGGTCCTTTTAAAGGAAGATGGTTTGAAGCCTCCGCCAGTCTTTGACTTCAGGCCACTACAATCACCTATGCCTCCCAATTTCATCCATCCCAAGACACAGGCATAATTAGAACTGCACGGCTATTTCAGGACCTGCTTTGCGATGCACATTAGTCCCTAGAGTGCACCAGTGCTCATCAATGTCTCAGAGAACAAGTTATCTAAATTATCTGTTCCCTGCTCTAGTGATCTGCCTAAGAACTCAGAGCCACTAGTCAGCCCAAAGGGGAGAGTTAAGATGCTGCGTAAGGAAGAAAACGCCTGCATCGTGTAACTCACTTGCTGTCATACGATCCTGTAGCATCCTACACATCTCCCTCCATTAGCATAAATCACATCTATAATGATTTCCTTTTATTATCTGTCTTTCCTGAGAAGCCATAAACTCAGTGAGGCCAGAGACCATGTCTGAGTATTCACAGCTCTGCTCCCCATGCCTAGCAAACAGGAGGATCTCAATCAAAACTTCTGAATGCAAACATAATTGAAGGTGTGGAGACTGTTACCATCATCTACCAGGCAAAACAGATCACATTGCTGATGGCTAGACTGCTGGTACTCATGAACTATCTTTCAGAAAACGAGGAAGAAGTGTTCCCTTTTCTAGGCAGATAAAGGCTGGAGCCAGGGCTCACTGCTTAGTTGACAGACTGGAGCAGGAATTTAGGCCCTGCCCACCCATTACCAGCACGCCAGTAATAGTCTTAGCTGTATACTGATATTTCTAGTTTACTTTATTTTTATTAAATGAAAGGATTGTCCTTTACTGCTTGCTGCCTTTAAACTGGGCGTGGTCATGTGGACTGTGGCAAATGAATGACAACAGAAATGAGCCACTGCTAGGTGAAAAGCTTTAAAAAATCAGGGCATAACTTAACCACATCGCTTTTACTCTGCCATGGTAACCAGCAATATCCCAGATGGTAGAGCCTTGGTCAGCTTGTATCATTAGAGCAAAGGTGACCCATTACAGAAGGCTCAGCTAACCCACAAAAACTGGTAGCACAAGTGACAAACACATCTTCATTGGTCAGACACTGGCACTCGTTGCTACACATGCCTACCTCTATCTGACTAATGCAGTGCACAACCTCTAGTGGTATAGTTTATAGTTCTCATGAATGGCTGTGAAAACCATATGCTTGTGCATGTGCTCTCCTCTCTACATATATCAGAACCTTCTAGCAAGCACTGTGGTTCTGTGTGGGGAAGAAGGCAGAGATGCTACCTTTGCAAAGGAAGCCCTTAAGAAATTATATAAAGGAGATGTGCAGTTCATTTAGAGGGAGACCTCATGCTTCCACCCTCCCATAATCTCTGGAGCCATTTCTAAGCCACCAAGGCCATCACCTTCCTGGGGGCCAGAGCTCCCCCTTCATAAACAGTTGTGCTACTAATACTGTCACTGCTAATTAGTGGTTAACATTCAGCTTGGGCTGAAAACTCCACTTCTGACTCCTCCACTCTAAGTCAAATAGATAGCTTCCTATTTCTAATGTGTGTGCTTCATCTTTGTAGTACCATTTCCATTTCAGTTTTAAAAGAAAAAGCAGAAAAAAATTAAATCAGAGGAAAAGCAGGACTCTCTTAGTGAGTTGGGTTTTTGAAATTAAAAGCATAAAAATTAATAATAAGGGATTGATAGTACTGCAGAATATGTTCATTCTTACATTTGAATCCTGCTCTCTCTTAAACCATGGTTGTCACAGTAAAAATGTTAATAGTATTTAAACATAAATCCCTTTCCCCATGAAGTAAGAATCATCGTGCAAGCACATTAGCTGTTCTGTACCCTTTGGAGATGCTGCCTGGTAGAGCATTCTACCGTAAGCCTTGGCAGTGTTAATCCTAACGTTTGATGCTGAGATGTGTGCTATACTACTTTATGCAACTGAAAAATGGGAAGCCTTTATGTTGGATTACAGGCTGAAATAATGACCTCCTCTTGGAGCCGGGGCCTGGGATGTAACAAACTATCAAATAGGATTCTAGGTCGGAGTCTTTGCACAATTTAAAAGAAGCAAGATCTTTTGTTAAGACTCATTCACTCACTAACAGGGTGATTTTGCCCCTTGCCAACCACTTACGGTTCCTCTACAAAAAAAAGAGTAAGGGAGATAAAAAGGATTTTGACTCACAAGGGGACTTGCTAGCCAAGCTTTGAACTTAGGTGGACAATGGTGGAAATATATACAACCTCTTCTTTACTACTATAACCAAAAATTTGGAGCTGTAGATTCACGTTGGTGTCATCAAATCCAGGATGGGTTGCATGAGTCTGAGGCTCAGCAAAGCCAGGGCAGGGAGAAAGAGGCAGCCCCGTGTGTTCAGGGTCTTCTTGTCAACTCTGACTGTATCCCAAGTGGTTCATCCTATACCTGTTTACATATCAGTGAGCTGTGAAAGATGGTATAAATTACAGGGTTCTATTGTCAAAATAATTAATTCAGCAACTATCTCCGAGGCACAAAAAACACACCCCTAAGTGAATAAGAGCAATATATATAAATGATAGTATGGAGACCCGCACGTATGGTTATGGATTAGAGCCTACTGCCCCATACAGAAGGCAGGAAAGACTGGTGGAAGGGTTTGAATCTCAGTTAGATATGAATGAAAAGAAGTAGCCAACTTTGTGTGATGGAGGGGAGAACCACGCCAGACAGCGGAGGAGGCAGGACCACGTTCCCAAGACAGGAACAAAGCTTGGTACTTCCAAGAAATGAAAGAAGACAATGTAATTTAGTTTGGGGAGTAAAGGCGGGTGTGGAAAGGATGAGGGGTGTAGACCTTTCAGGGTCTTATAGACTCAAGCAGGAGACTTAGGTGTCTCAGTGAGGTGACTATGCCATGGAAAGGTGTTGGCAGGGTCCAGCAGATCTCTAAGTGATGAAGAGTTCTGCCACATGGAGAGCAGAATCTGTAAGGCAAGAATAGGAGAGGGAGAATGAAGAAAACTGTAATTATTCACTTAAGAAAACGAGGGCAGGCCACCACTGGGACCCTTCGGCAGGTAGCCAGCACATACAGGGAGAAGCAGCCAGCCCAGCTGCCATGCGCACGCCTGCCCCCACCAGGACTCTCCAGAAGGAGCCAGTATGTGCCAGGAGAGCCAGCCAGCCATGCCTCGGAGAAGCCCGCCCTGCAACCCACTGCCTCCTGGGGATGCTGGGCTAGGAGAAACCCAGGGGCCTAACCCATCCCTGCACTGTGGACGGGTAGCCAACGTGGGAAGCACCTGGGACCCCACAACCTGCTCATCCAGAGAAACCCAGGAAAATGTTAAGACAAAGGAGCAAAAGGTGATCTCTGGCCTGCAACTCAAACAGAACAAGTTCTGGAGACATGGACATGGAAGAAAGCTGAAGTTGCACACCTGAAAATTCAGGGATGATGGCAACTGGAGTAAACAAACTACTTCATGAGGCTGTACAAGAAATCAGATCAGAAATAATGTCTCAGAGCTGGGCGTGGTGGCACACGCCTTTAATCCCAGCACTCGGGAGGCTGAAGTAGGAGGAGCATTGTGAGTTCGAGGCCCAAAGTTTGGGCTACAATGTGAGCACAAGGCCAAACTGACCTACATAGTGCGACCCTGCCTCAAAAAACTAGGGCCAGGAGTTTGGCTCAGTGACTTAAGTGCCTGGCTGACAGGCATGAGGTTGTGAGTTCAATCCCTGGTGCCGCCAAAAAAAAAAAAAAAAAAAAAAAAAAAAAAAAAAAAAAAAAAAAAAAAAAAAAAAAAAAAAAAAAAAAAAAAAAAAAAAAAAAAAAAAAAAAAAAAAAAAAAAAAAAAAAAAAAAAAAAAAAAAAAAAAAAAAAAAAATAACAAACATAATAGAAGGATTGCTGAGCATATCTAAAGAAGACATAGATAGGAAAAAAAAGAGCATAAGAGAAGGAGGGAAACCTCGAACAATACAGAGAATAATTGGAATGCATGAAAAAGACTCAAAGAGATATCCAGGAAATTAAAAACTCCATTGAAAGCTGGCAAGACTGCTTGAAAGAAACTGAAGATAGACTTTCAGACCTTGAAGACAGGATGGCAGCAGTGATCATGACAGGAAAGATCTCTTAAAAATAACAAGGAATCAGGAAATAACAATTCAACAGCTGCAAGACAATGTAAAAAAAATTAAAAATTTAAGAATAATAGGCATCAGTGAAAAAGCAGGAGTCAAAACAAATGACATAAAGAAACTATTTACAGAAGTAATAGTTGAGAAAAGGACCTGACACACAGCTAAGTGAGGCATATAGAACTCCAACTAGCCGTAACCAGAATAAATCTACACCCTGACATAAAATAATCAAGATTCCAGAAATTCAGCACCAGAACAGAATATTAAAGGCTACTTGAGAAAAGAAACAGATCACTTATAAAGGAAAACCCATCAGAATCATGACAGACTTCTCAACACAAACCATCTAGCTAAGAAGAGCTTGGAGTGAAGTATTTTAAGTCCTGAAAGAAAACAACTTCCAGCCCAGATTGATGTAACCTGCAGAACTATCTTTCAAAATCAATGGAGAAACAAGATACTTCCATGACAAAGAACAACTAAAGAAATTTATGAGAACCAAGCCAACTCTACAAAGAGTACTAAAGGATATTCCAGAGAGAAATAAAATTGACCACAGTCCCAGGAACAGCAGCAGAGTGGGATCACTAAGTGGGGCAGACAATTGAATGGAGGGGAAAAGTAGGGAGCCAATGGCAGGAAAAAATCATGGCAGAGATGAGCCAGTGCATGTTGGTTGTAACCATTAATGTAAATGGCCTCGATTCACCAATAAAAAGAAACACAGATAGAGTAGATCAAGAAACAAGATTCATCACTTCACTTTTATACAAGAAACACATTAACTCAAAAGGAAATTCATAGATTGAAAGTCAAAGGAGAGAAAACAATGTTCCATGTGACAGGGAAACAGAATAAAGCAGGGTAGCTTGCTCATCAACTTCAGAATGGGTAAGAAAGACAGCATTTTTATACAATGGAAAACTACTCAGCTATAAAGAAGGATAATCACAAGGTTCTTGTAGGTAAATGGATGCAACTTGTGATCATGCTCTTGGGTGAAATGGTTTGAACTCACATAGGTGAATATCATGTTGTCTCCCTAGTATAAAAACTGAGGCAGTTAGTGGGATCCAAAATGTACAGCAGATACTGTGAAAGTGAAAGGAGAAGAAACGTCTAAAAAGGGAAGGTGGTAGCCATTTTTAATTCCCTATTATTTTGTTTTAAGGTTCTGTATCATTTTATTGTTTTGTTTTAATTGGTCTTACTCTGTTTTGTTTGGTTTGATTTTATCATATCTGATGGCATGGACAGCTATTTTGAAGATAACAAGATATATTATGGTAGCCATTGTTGATTTCTTATTATCTTATTTTGAAATCCAGCATCACTTTCACTGTTTTGGTTTGATTGGTTTTATTCTGTTCTGTTTTATTTGATTTTATTAGGTCTGATGGTATGGACAGCTATTTTGAAGATAACAAGAGGTATTATGATAGCCATTGTTGATTTGCTATTTTCTTGTTTTGAGATCCTGTATCACTTTTACTATTTTGATTGCTTTTCTTCTGTTTTCTTTGGTTTGATTTTAACATGTCTGATGGTATGGATGGCTATTTTGAAGACAACAAGACGCATTATGGAAGTCATTGTTGATTTATTATTATCTTGTTTTGAAGTCCTGTATCACACTACTGTTTTGTTTTGATCTGCTTTATTCTGTTTTATTTTGTTTGGTTTTAGTCTCTTAAAAATAAAAAGAAAAGAAAATGAGGGCAGAAAGAGAAATGCAATATTGAAGATGGTGAAAATTATTTGGATCTGGGATATGTTTACAGGTAGGTCTGTTAGGCCTTGATGACGAGTTCAAATCATTAATCACTAAATTGAGAAGCAGGGAGTGGAACATGTGTATGGGTAAGGGGAAAAGGGTAGCATGCTCAAAAGGAAGATAATTACTGCCACATCTATATTAAGCTTGTGGCCAAAATAACAGAGCAAGGATGAGCACCATGACTTTGGACTGGAATGGGAATGATTTATCGTTTTCTCCTCAGCTGCTGCATTCTTATCCCAGATCTATCTGAGAATGTAAGGTTTTACATCACTCCTGCTGGGTACAGATGACCTATTCACTTCCTTCACTCTAAGGTGGCCACTAACCAAGTAATCTATAATTTTTTTGTCTCCTATGACAAATAATGGGTTTGTAAACTTCATTAATGTAGGGAATGTACTTTTTATTCATAACAATATCATATAGATAGCATCTAATTAGTTAAAAGACTATAAATTATACCATCAGAGAAATGCATGGCAAAATCTGAGGGCTCTAATTATCTAATAATCAGAAGGACTGCTCTCAACCTAATGAAAGAATGAGTCATTAATGGCAGTTTATAGAGATTACCCACCTTCTCCTTGTTATGCAGTTTGTCCTTCTCTGTTAAAATTTGGACCCACTCTACTTGCATCAGAAAAGGGTGATTTCTAAGAAGCTGCTGAAGCAATGCAAGATCAAAACATAAGTAATAACCACATTCATTTTCAATTAACATTACAGTGAAAGGAATTTACCACGGAACACATAATTAAGTCATAAATGAAATCTCAAGACATAAATTGCTTCCTTTTTAAGATTCCTCATTGTCCATACACTCAGAAACAAAAAGAGAAATTTTCTCCCTCAGATGCTAAACCCATCAGTGAAATAGTGGTTTCATCTGTTTTCATGAAATTTGGTTTATTTTGTGATTACCTTATCTCACTCTCCTGCTTTTCTTCCATGTGTGATTGCTTTCATCCTTCACCTTTTGAGTGTGCTTCAGCTAAAGAAAACTATTGCACAATTCAAAACTGGTCTAGAATTCAAATATCACGGGTCATATACTCACTCCTTAGAGAGTTACACTCCTAATTCACCAACAAAATATTTCTTTCCCCACCCACTCATCAGACAGACGACAAACCTACTGTGGTCCAAATTCAGGGTGGCAGGCTGGGTAGACACATTTAATCAAATGAGCTCTTAATATAATTGAAGAAACTGAGTGAAAACCAGTGTGAGGGTTAAGGTCATATGAAGAATTGGTGACAATCTTGAGGCTAAAACCCAACATGGTTTACTCTTAGCTACTGCTCTTTTAGGCTTAGGAAACAAACTGTTGCAGAAACATTGGGCAAATAAACTGTGTATCTTATTATCATGTTTCTATAAAAACCCTAACCCTATCAGAAAAGTTAATTTCTAATACTCTGAAAACTGATTTTTTTCAAGGAAATCAATACACTGATCAAGCAACCCCTTTCCTCTTTGAAGTGCAATGCACCAAAAGGCCAGCCCTCTCCACCAACATGTTTCTGGATTCTAAAGCAAGGAGATTACTAGATGTTTTGTTTTCTATTTAGAGTAAAATCAGTATGAAGGAATATGATTAGTACTGTGCTATTTCCATACAGAAAAAAAAATAGTTTTACCCACAAAACTTTCAATTGGATATGTTCCTAAATGATCATGGGAAATGTGTATTACAAAGTCTTACTCCTTATCAATGGAATGTGATAAGAAAATTACCTCAAGTACCCCTTGATAGAGAAAGCAATGTGAGTAGTGTCATATATGTGCTCACTCCCAAATGCATGCTGGGGTCAAGCATCAGTATTGCTTGATGAGACCTGACCACAGCCCTGTTCTGTGGCTTGGGAACAGGAATACTATGGTGGTGTGCACCCAAAGCCACACACACAAGAGACTTTTATGAAAGTCAGCACTACTATCAGAAAGGACCAAAAGTTAACCTTGCCAGAGGGCAACATCAGGAGTTCACTGTCATTTCAAACAAGTCTGTTATAAACTGAAAACAAGGTCCTGTTCTCTCATGGAATTTGATTCCAATATCAGAAGTAAAAATTTTTCTCAAACAAGCAAATCCAACTAGCTCACTTCTTTGTGCCAGACGAACCAAGAATAATGAAGACTGTGCCTCTCAGATTACTCTTTCTGCTCTGTTCAAATTCTGTAACCTTAATGTATTCAGTGAACGATGAACTTACCAATATAGGCATCGTGACAGAGGGGAAAATGCCCTTCTCCAAGTTGTGCTTGATACTAAATACCTGTGTTTCCATGTATGAGTCATTTTCCAGCCTTCCTTCAAGCACATTCTTTTTCTGACCTCTTCATTTAAAGTTACTAGATGAAGGCTACCTGCTGTATTTATTGTTAGTTTCTTTTCCATGATTACCCATATCTAGTTGATCTGGAGTCTTCTGCAATAAAATTACTCATAATTGTTTTTTAGTTACTACTTATTGAGTACTGACTATATTTAGCATCACTATACTATCATTCATTCTCATACCAGCTATTATCCTTATCTCCATTGTATAGGAGATGAAACTGAGGTTTACAGAGCCCAGGGAAATTGTTCAAGGTCATATAGCTGAAAAGTGGTGAAGAATATATCCTAGAATAAAATTCGCTTCTATTCCTCTACCAAATACCCTCTCCTATTTATATGCCCCACTGTTTCAGTATCATGCAACTAGCTTCTCCCCGGTACTGTTATCATCACTAGCCGTTCATGGACTCCTCTAACTCCATTTCTTTCTTGGAAGACAAGAAACATTCCCATTTTATAAGTATGGAAACTGAGGCTCAGAGAACTTCATCAACAGACCTAACTGTTGCTAATTAGTTCACTTACATTTTACTTTCTTTTTACTCTTCTTTCATTTTATTTTTTTTCAGTTCAGTCTTAATGGGCATTCTGGCAGCAAGATATCTCATAGTAATGACAGTAAAAATATGATTTAAAAAGGGAAACAACATAGTTATCTCATAAGAGCATGTACTCTTTCCATTCATCCTGGAGGTGGCTTCTTGTAGCAGTGATGATCGCCACTTGTCATGCTCTAGCCCACCTTACCTTCTCGGATGTCTTCAGAGTGAATTTGTGAAAGTAGTAAGCCGCTTTAACAAGGAAAGAGGGGCCTGTAGGGTCCAGCTGATATCTCTATTGCTTCCTTATTAAAGTACCATGTGTAAGGGTTAAAAATCAAACCAGGGGTCCAGCATCTAGTATATGAATGTTCCAGACTTCAAGAGTTCTTGATACCATTTAATGAAGGATGCCTTCCCTCTGCTTTTGTTAGAAACACATATACAGGCATGCATCCTCTATGTCAGTGATGGTGAACCTTCTAGAGCCTTCAATAATAACAAACAGCCAGCTGCAGCATGTGTGTCATACATTCAGCACCACTGCTCTACATCAGTATTTCTCAGACCATCTGCAGTGAAGGGTGTGTGTGTGTGTGTCTGTGTGCATGTGTGTGAGTGTCTACATGTGTGTGCATTTAACCTCTACTCAAAGTAGTCTGATTCATGACCTTACTGTGACTGACAACTTCACAGCTCAGAGCACAAATAACCCAACACACAGTATGACTATTCTCAAACTAGTGTTGGCCTTGTTCAACAGGATAAGTCTACTGACAATGCACTTGAACGTCATGGTAATGTCAAACTATTGCGAAGTTTTTCATCCCAGGCTGGTATCATGCATTTCTCTGTATCTGGCAATGATCCTTCTTTGGCAGCCATATACTATGCTCTTTGACTGAAGGGTAGCAAGTCCTACTCAGTGCAAGGAAGTGGTGGCTCTGCTGGCGCGCACTACTGCAGGCACCAGAATGATGTTTCTGAGGCCCGTTTGGGCAATACCGTATACTACCAACAATTTTTTGAACTTGTAAAGACTCATCTACATTTTGTTGTAAGAACTGATAATAACTATTGCTTGTAGCATAGCATGACAATTTTCAGAATACTTTCTTATGTTAACTGAAGTAGTACTACTACAATCCTGTGAAATGACATCCTTGTCTCCCCAATCCATTTTTCCAAAGAGAAAAATAGGGCTTTGAATATTTGGTGGCAAGCCCAACTCCAAGGAGAAAGCTTTCAAGTCTAGCAGGGATGGCACCAAAGTTTCATACTATCTGCAAACTCTAAAGGATCAGTGATACTTGATGTCCACATGGGCTCAGTAATAAAGAGTATGTAGCACATTAGTAATATCTGCTAGGTTGGGCTAAATATCCTGACCACCCTTGGACTGGTTCCAATTCAGGTAGACTAATTTCATTTTCCATGTTGTCTCCAATTCCCCACAAAACTGATTCTCCCAAAGATCCACAACATCGCACCTTAGCCAGACCTTGTCTCCAAGTAAAAACCAAACCAAACAAACAAACAAAAGGCTGGGGAAATATATAGCTCAGTGCAGAGAAACTGGGTTTAATCCCTAGTGCCACAAAAATAGGACAAAAACAAAAAACAGTATCACTTTAAAACTGCCATGTGTCCATGTTTATATGAAGAGAAGAAAAAGATTTCAATGAAGGAGAAAATTTACTGCTTAAGTGGATCACTGAAATCTCAGAGGGAATGGACCTTCCCAAGAAAACCAGTGTCCCTCATCAACAGAGAAACTGCAGCGTTGAATGTGCAGTTTTCCACCAGGTCACTTAGCAAGAGTCATAGTTAGAATGCATAAACAGCAAAAATAAGCTTTGGACATCTGGCTATTTCTCAGAGTGCTTCTCAGGAAGACAACAGAATTTGGACTCAACAGATCATCCCATATCCTATAGCTGACATAGTGACGACCTTAGGATGTAGCAAATTCTTCATGATGCTCTTTCTGGCCTGTCCTTTATAGCTCCAGAGCCCGTTTCCAGTTGCTTACAGAGTGACTCCAACCTGAATCACCAGCCCATCAAACTCAGCAGGTGCAAAGCTGAACAAATAAGAAGAGATCTCATTTTGATAACACTAGTGTCTTTCAGTTATAAAGACTCAAAATCTAGGACCAGCCCTGATCACGTTCAACCCCTTCGCACCCTGAACTGAATCACATGTTAAAACCTATGCCTGAACCAGACTCATATTTTTGATACTATCTCTTTCATCCTTTTTTGAGTTTGCCCTTGTTCAAGCACTTACTGTTTTCCTCTAGACTTTTGTGAGTGGAAATAAATTTCCTCATTAGTTTCCTCACCTCCAATAATTATCAACTTCAATTCATCCTTTAAACCCATCCCCAAATAATTCTAGAAAGCTCACCTCTACATTTGCTACCCAGAACTTTGCCTAGCACATGGTGGATATTCAACCAATATTTTCTAGACATATGGATAGATACAGAGACAGATGGTCAGTGTATCTACTGATCATTTAGAAATGGCCTGATATAAAATACTTAGCTATGAGTAGCACAGACAAAGCAAGAAACAAAGAAACTTAAAACAAAACCACTCCCTGCTGACTAGCCTTCAGCAGCCAGTCACGCCCTTCTGTTGCATGGCCCGTTTCTGTTTCACCCTGCTACCTTTGGCCCCGTTCAACCTCTAGCCTGAGTTTCCAACCCTGGCACTACTGAAACTTTGGGCCTGATAATTCTTCATTGTGGTGGAATGTTCAAGCACCAGACATTAAGCAGTACCCCTAGTCTCCACCTGCTTAATTCTAACGGCACATCCCCACCCCTCAGCATAAATGCCTTCAGACAAGGCCAGTTGTCCCCGTGAGGGCACTGATTACAAAAGCACTGAGTTGAGAAGAATGGCTAGGCTGAGCCCTGGGATATTATTACTAGCACCCTCCTATCACTTTCAAATGCATCCCGGTTTGGAAGATCAACTACATTGTCTCCCAGCCCACGCAGCAACCTTACTCTGTTCTCAGGCCCATTCTGGAGAAAGCAACAGGCTAGCATAAAGCCTTCAAGCACCAAGCAACATGGCTTCCTGGTGAATGGATCTCCTCTTTGAGACATACAATTCTCTCTTCTCCCTTTAACAGGACTTGCACTGTGAGGTAAAATCTGCATCACTGTTCTGCAAAAAAATATGAAGGTCCTAAGTCATCTTCACCTCACAAAAGTGAATTGCATAAGCTTTTACAGCTTTCCTCAAAAAGTGGTATGTCCCATAGATGCCTTTCCATATTGTTCTAACCACAAACGCATCAAAGAGAAGATCAAAACACTTAGGTTCATTGATTCGGCTCCCTTTTTTAGCCAAGAAACAATTTTGTTTCACGTGCTAATGCAAAAGTCTCTTGTAATCACAGTATACCAACATACCTTGTTAAGGAAGCTCAAAAAGTTGAAACTAATGGATAAGTTTGTGTAGCACAGTTGTTCTCAAACTCTAGTGTGTTTCAGATCCCATGGAGGGCTGAGTCAAGGTTCCAAGCCCACTCAGGAGTTTCAGATTCTGTAGAGCTGGGGCCTCATAACAGAGCATTTCCAAGTCCCCAGATGGCTGCTGCTACTGGTCCCCATCTACAAGCTGCCAGCTACTCCCTATTATTCCCTTATGGATTAAAGCACACAATATTTGGGAAATAGACTTAGGGTGAAGGGGAGGAAGACCAGGAGATCTCATTCAGGGTTGTTTTGAGGCTAATCAGTATACAATTATTTTCTACCAGCCTGTGCCTGGTACCATGCTGGGTACCAGAGACGAAACCAGGACAGGACAGATCCACACCAACTGCTGTTTTCCCTTTTAGAGTTGAAAAATCTTCTGTGGTTTCCAATTGCATCCTTTCTAACACCTCCTGTTCTCTTCGTGAGCTGCTAATCAGCATCTTCAATTACTTACTAAATCCCCTTAAAATAGGTCCCATTGTTCAAAAGTGAAAACATAGAAGCCAGGATAACAAAACCAAACAGAAAACCAATACTTTCTAGAAGCAGTTTCTATTTCAGCAAGTGCTTCCCTATTTTGGTGACTCCAATCATTTTTTTCAAAAAAAGTCATTAGCATGGCCCAACCCAAGTACACCCTGTCATCTCCTCCAGAGAGGGGCGGGGCATCAGCTCAGTCTTCACCTGTGTCAGTACCTGAGGAAGGAATGCTTCGCGCCAACACTGATAACCACATCTGAAGGGGCCTCAAAATTGCTTTCTAGGAGCAGTAACTCAAACTATGATTTAGGACACTTCCTTCTGCCACTGTCACCAAGGCCTGAGGGAAAGCAATCTACATTCTTATTGACCTCTGAGGCACCTGCCAGAGGTGTCAGCTGCTTCCCTTTAACTACTTCTTACTGTTTACTTTTTAAGTGTCCATCTCCTAGGGAAGACATTGCTCAGTCTCCCTTTCCATCATCATTTGAGAAGCTAGGGGCAGTGTGAGGCCCGGCATCCTCACCGGAGTCATCCAGACAGTCGTCTGACACTGGAGCTTCTTCCAAGTCTGTTACCTTTGTTCAGGGAATAGGGAAATGTCCTCTGACTTGTAACCCCTCCTGTGCAGTGAAGAGGAAGCCTTTAAAATAACTCTACTTTTGCGATATTAGAAGCATTCACATGGGTTCACTTAACTCCCTCTTCTGAGGGGCAAGAAATTTTACTTTTCGTCACAATAAACAATCTATCCCAGAGATAGTTATTTTTGGGTTAAGTTAAAATGACAGAGGCCTCAATGGTTTAACAAGATTCAGGGGGAAGCTTCACAATAGAATGGTACCTCAGGAACGCCTTTGTTTGTGAAAAGTTTGGTTTGCAAACAGAAGTGTTTGGCAAAATTTTGGTTTTGAACTCTGCATCAGGTGACAACCATGACCATGGTCCTCTGTCCTGGACAAACACAAATGTGGCTACCTTTCCCAGAATCCTGGAACAAATTAGTCTGTGAATTGAGGTATCACTGTATTCTATTATGGAAAGATGGCCCATATGGATTCATGTGTCATCTTTGGGACATTTCATATAACATTTATGCCAGCCATGAATTACATCTTTCCTTATGATATCAAAGTTCCTCACAAGCACATATAACCTTAAGATTCCATACAACTCTTGTATTTGATGAAAAGTGTTTTTAGTTGAAGAATTGCATAGATTACAAATTACAGAGTTTTTCACTTGCAGTGTGTAGAAACAGAAACAAAATGAGGATGGTCACACAATCACACATGATCTGTCGGGGAGCCCCTGGCAGATACAGTTAACACATTTGTCCAGGATACACGGAAACCACTAAATGCTATGTCTTTGGGTTTCTACGTATTTTAGCATGGAGCCCCATTTTAAAGGTTTCCTGAATGAGAAGGGGCTATGAAACAAGCATGGAATGTGAGTGGTGATACCCACTACCAAGCGGAAAGGAAAAACTGCCACAGTGGAACAAGGTAAAAGATGTAAGTGATTTTGGATCACTTTGAAGATGATCTCACCGATATTCATTTGCCTTAGGCCTGAGTTTACCTACTCAGCATTTATAGTTCTTGGTGGCCATGTCTTTAATCTACATTAGGTATTAGTTATGTTAAACTGAGTTGTGAAGACAAGCTGTTACTTTAAAAATTGAAGCAGTTTCTTTTTAGAGGTAAAGTCTGGATCACAAAACTAGTAAAGCTAAAAAACATATTAGGGGTAGGTGCAGGTCTTCTACACCATATTTTTTCTAGAAACAATAGCAACGAAAAGCCCAATAACAGAAGAGGACAAGTGCTGACAAGGATGTGGAGAAACTGGAATGCCTATGCATTATTGGTGGGTATGGGGAATGGTACAGCCGCTGTGAAAAGCGGTATGACAGTTCTTCAAAAATTAAAAATAGAATCATTATACGATCTAGCAGTCTCTTCTGGGGACATGCCTATAGTGAGTGAAAGCAGAGTTTGGGTTAGTTGTTTGTACACTCATGTTCATTGCATCAGCGTTGCTGATATCTAAGAAGACGAAGCAAACGAATGTCTATGGATTAATGATGAGATTTTTAAAATGTGGTACATGCACAAGCAATGAAATATTACTCAGTCTTAATAAGGAAGAAAATCCTGATACATAATGCAATATGAGTGCACCTGCAGATTATGTCAATTGAAATAAGGCAGTCACAAAGACAAATATTGCATTGTACCATTTGTATAAGATATCTAATAAAGTCAAACCCCTGGAGACAAAAAGAATAGCTGATGCTAGAAGCTAGAGAAAAATAAAGAACTGTTATCTATTGCATACATAGGTCCAGTTTTATAAAGTGAAAACAGTTCTGGAGATGGATGTTGGTGATGGTACAATATGTCTTACATATTCCAATTTCTTTTCTTTCACTGTACTATGTAAGTGGACTTAATTCCACTGAATTGTGCTTGGAAGTGTTGAAGATAGTAAATTTAATGTAATGTGTATTTTAAAATACTTTTTAAAATTAAAAATAAATATTAGTTGGATGCCTAAATAGGCAACCACAGTCTTAAAGAGACTATTTTTCCTAAATAGCAACATGAATTATGTGAGGTTTGTAATAATCCATATGGGCTTTTTGGAGTCTGGTGAGCAATATAATTTATAACAGGACAACTTAGAATTGGGGAGAAGTCTTCTTTGCATATTTTCACAATTGGGCCAGAATGAGAGGTGGGGAATGATAGATCCTACCCTGCTTGAGGTTGGTCTAGTCTAGCACTGCCCTCAATGGAAAAAAAATGTGCCACAGTCATCAATTTGACTTTGAGAGTAAAGGGGTAGAGGGCATACCTACCGGGGCCAGGTAAATGGACATGTGTTATGTGGTAACAAAAATAAAGTAAAGGATAAAATGATTAGCAGGGAACTCCTTATCCCATTAAAGCAAAAGACCAGAGATATGCGAAAGCCAGTTTGCAGTTTACTTTCTACAGTCATAGAGTTCTCTGCTAGGCATGTACCCTCCTCCATCCTTCCTCTTGGTCTTCCTAACAGAACTCCAACTTTGTGAAGGTGGCTACTCATTTCGTCTATCCATTTACTTTTTGGGAAGTGTTATGGTTGATACATTGTGTCAACTTGAGGAGTTTAGAAGTTTAACTGAGAGACTCAGCAGGGAGTCAGGGTTCTTCCTTTGTAAATATCCTTATCCTGTGCAAGAGGAGGGCAAAGAGATTTTGTCAGTGCTACATCTGCCCTAGGGAGTGGCGGGTGGCATGCATACACTATAAAGGAGGAGAAGAGGCTTGTTTTCCCCCTTTGTGCTCTGGCTGCTGCCTTGAAGTGTTGCCCCTGTGCCATGCCACCCTGCCTTGGAACCAGCTGATTATGGACTGAAACCTCCACAAACAGTGAGCTAAATAAACCTCTCCTTCCTTCATTTTGGGTATTGGGTGTTTTGTCCCAACAACAAGTGAAAAGTAACCGAGACAGGAAGTGAATCTCAATCCTGTCCACAATGGTCTTTGATAGGAACAGGGAGACAATGCAGTTTTGGCCAATGACATGCTCAGTTAGTGGTCAGCCCTCCGTGAAAATTTTTGTCCATCAGAAGAGATGCATAGGAAGAAATGGAAATTATTCCTTTCCAGCTGTGATTCTAGACAGGATGGCTATACTACTGTAGGTATTTTGTGACCATGAAAAGTACTAGCCTGAGGAAGAAACCTGTAAAGGGGAGCATGGAGTTCAAAGAAGGGAAGGAAATATGTTCTTGAAGAAAATGTTTCTGCAAATAACAGAATCACCTAGCTTTGAACCTTTAAATGTGTGAGATTTATGAATCAGTTTTCTCCAATGTGCAACTGAAAACGTTTTAACTAACTGATTGTGAATTTCAATTCCTTCATGTTTTGCTTAAACCACGAAAAACTGTTAGAAATGATAGTTTAGTGGTAGCTATGCCTTTGGGGGAATTAAGGGCACTGGGGATGAAGTAACCTTGTGAAGAGCCTCATGATCATGAGGAGGTGGTTATCAATAAGGTGATGACCAAGGACGACCAGAGCAGTGATCCATAGCCTGAAGTGACAAGCGAGAGTAGGACAGACTTGTGGGACACGTAAACAAAGCCTTCATGGTCTTCAGAAATATTAGTGGACAGAAATTAATTTAAGATAGCAACCTTGTTCAGACATGTGGAAAGGGGTTCTGGGCTATGATCAGAAAAAGAAATGACTGAAAGAAAAACAATTTGGAGGCACTGTGATAATAGTAGCTATAAGGAATATCACAGGATCTCCTCTCCTAGAAAACCAGATTTCTATATGATGTTCTGTGTATTTCCTATGAGCATACTAGTCATCAAAATCACAAATACAAATTGATACATCCAGGTAAATGGAAAGAAAGTCTTTCCTCATCCCCAAAGAGGTTGGATTACTGTTCCTGATGAGTCAGATGAGAATTTCAACACTAAAGCCCTCATCAGACCGGGGTATAGTCCTAAGAGATATAACAGGGTAATTAAAAACATGGATTTTTTTTTTTTACCTTAGCTACTTACTTCAACTCTTCATTGGAATACGTGCATGCAAGCAAAACTAATAAGGAACAAGAAACTGTTCTTTAGTTAATAGTATACTATTATTGGAATAAATGTAGTCACATACATTTCTGTCTTTAAAAATAGTATAATGAAAGGAACAATTGATTGTACTTGGCATATTCCCCCCTCTATGGTTTTATTTTGCTGCAAATATAAAAAAAATAATTTTTCCAAAGGCCTTGCTATCTGACAAAAGCATTTGAAAATGAACTATAATTTGGCCTTCCGGGCATGTGTGGCAGTGATCTGTGTGACAGTTCAGAGGAGACACTGATAGTTAGCATCCAGAGCCCCATGTTTCTGTCTCAAGAAGCTTGCTAGGTGTACTTATGCCAGGATTACTGAGTTTCACCGGTGCTAGTTTGCCAGAGGTCCTTCTCGGCTCCAGTGAAGAGCTGTCTATTGTAGCAAGAGCTACCACTGTCACAGAAGGTCACAGCCCATTTCTGTCTCTCAAACAGTGTAAAGAAATGGTGCTGCCAATGCGGAATTTTTTCTCCAACACACTCACACCCTGACCAGGAGCTTGTAGCCAGATGGAGCTCAGAGCTTTCAAAAGTTCTCCCTAGTTTAAGGATTTCACAGTGTCAGGAACCCAGTCTGGAAGAAAAACGGGGAAAAATTACAAAGACATCAGGAACTGTGTGATGGCACCAGGCCTCAGGATGGGCCACCTCAGAGTTATTGACAGGTGTTTGAAGAAGAACATGCAGTACTTGATATTGAGGCTAACGAGACAGTGTTTCAGAATGAGTTTAAAAAGCAGGAGGAAGCAGTCAAACTGCGTCCCAAGGCTGCTAATTCACTGTACTTCACAGCTCTGCATGCTGTTATTTTTACCCATCTTGCCCATATCTTATGCTGTGCTTAACCCAAACCATTCCAGCTACAAACTCTTTTGTTCTGTTCCGTTGAGGTAGGCTTGGTATGTTAAACTGTCAACAGACGAAAAGAGGAAAAGAGAAAAAAGGGCACATTGCATCCTAATGAAGAAAAATCTGAGTTTTCCACAACAAACACATTTTCCAGTGGATGAGGTTTTCACAGAGTAATTATTTCAGTTCTCCCGAAGATTACTGATTACATCATACAGAAAAACTAAGGGAGGGATGCTTTATTTTCCCCATCTATCTATAGTTCTTGAGCAAACTTATACTTGTTACCATGAAAAATGACAAATTTGCCATCTGATCAAAATGTTAACAAGGTAACTGTCAGAGAGATGGATCTCTGACTGTCACTGAAGCCAGAACATGAGGATACATTGATATTTCTCAATACAGCCTCTGCTTCTCCAATGTTCACTAACAACATTTCCACAGTGAGGGTAATAAATCACCCAGAAATAACAAGCTATATAGGATCTCTGGAATATGATAGATTCTTCCTAATAGCACTATCTGCAAGGTAGAAAACAATTGATAATGATCTAAAGAAAGCCCCAATCAACTGCCATTTGCATTAATGGGGTAGATGAAGCAAAGATACGGAATCTTAACCATGTGATACATGCTTTGACAAAACCGAACTGCTTGGAGAGAAAAAACACATAACAAATAAAACACAAATGACTTAGTACTTTATAAGGTCACACAAATGGAAAATAAAGTTAATAACACAGTCCAGATACCATAATTATATTAGATATTGATAATAATGACATTATCACAACAATTGCTGAGTTTAAAAATAGTCAAATAGTGGGAGATTCTTTACATAACACCAATAAAGAATCTGGCTCATTTCTTGTTTTATGTACTTTCCTCCAGTTCTGTGATGTTGTTTTACCTTCTTTCTAATCTCATTATTTCTGAGCCTTTAGTTCAGTGCTTTAAGCAATCTACTCATTTTCTTTCCAGTTGCAATATGGACAAGGTCACACCAAAGGAACCAACCAAGAAGAAGGAGAAGCCAATGTGGAAATAAAAGGAAACACAAGAAACCCATTGTAGAAATAAAATAAAATAAAAGAACATAAGAAAGGAAACACAAGGTGTCCGTGGTATAAGAGCACATAAATAAGGAAGCACAGCTTCAAACTGCTGAACATCTGCCTCCTAGCCACACCCATTTTGGCTTTAAGAGTATGGCGTTTTTATATGGCCACATCAGAGTCCTGACGCCCCTCTCCTTTGGCCTCTACTCTTTCCTCACTCCTTCTCTCGTTTTCAGAACACTCCACAAATTTTTTCCTTCCCAGGGCCTTTGTCCTTGCTCTTTTCTCTAACAGGGATTCTCTATCTCTTCCCTTCCTTTTATCCTGAATCTTTCCCAAGGACTCTGCCCTGTCTATCTATTTCAAGTAACCACTACTCTCAGCCCCTTCAGTCTCCATCACTGCTTCTTCTCCCATGGCACAAAGAGCCACGGCCATCTGGGCCATGCTTGTTTCCAAGTGTTTTTGCAAATTCTCAGTCACAGGGTAGCAATTAAAAATAGTTTAAATACTGGGTTCTGGGGTACTGTACTGCTTGGTTTTAATCTCATTGCTAGAAGTTAGACACAGAACCCTATGCAAGTACTCTGCATCCATGTGCCTCGGGTCACTCATCTGTAAGATGAGAACAGTGATGCCTATGAATGACAGAACTGTGAAGATTAAGTGACTTCATCCAAGTAAAGAGCTTTAGATGGTGTCGTGCACATATAAAGTCATCAAAACTCATTAGCTGTTGTTTTTATACTGAGAACAGAGCTAATTCTGTTTAAGAGACTGTTTAAATAAATTAATTCATCATATACAGGTATTATATCAATAAACCATCTTCCTTATTCTTGGCCTTTGTTTTGTCATTAGCAAAAACAACATTGTGTTCCTCCCAGTTCCATATTCTCAGACTCAGTGGAAAAAATGGATATTGGACAACAGGTCACTTTAAGGAGTATCAATAAATACAACCACTTCCAATTTGAGACAGCTGGGAATAGCAATGGTACTGTGGTTCAGGCATCTCAGGAGCACTTAGAAATGAAAGGAGAAAAACTGGTTCCATGAATCTCTTAACTACAAACAACAAACATATTTCATCCAAAAACAATTTTCATGAGTAGTGATGCTATGTCTTCTCAAAATTTAGCTCTTTATCCTCCTATAATCTCCTAATTAAGTACCTCCAATTGGCCAAGGTGCAGAGATAGAATGATAAAACGGCCACGCGGTGCAAGGAAATCTAAAGAGGACAGATCCCAATTCATCATGAGTAGTTGACCATACATGTGATTTCTACTACACCGATCAATTTTTTAAAATCCATTTTATTTTCACGAATTGGTTATTTACTCTTCCACTTATTAGGCTTGTAGACGACAAAGTGCCTTCAAAGATATAAAGGAATGCCATGTGGGCAATAAGCTCATTGACAGAAAAATCATTTCAGGGCGTATAAGAGTAAGAATGAAGCAAGCTGAGGGTGTATCTCAGTGGCAAAAAGCTTTCCTAACATGCACAAGGCCCTGATTTCCATGCCCAGCAACATGAAAAAAGTAAATATATACAAAGTGGCTCCTAATGTCCCTATAAGACAAGTAGTTCTTAAGCTTTAGAGCATCACAGACCCCTTGATGAATATTATTGATCTCTGAGGAAATACACTGACATGTGTTCAAATATAACTTCAAGGGGTTAAACATCCACTCAGGCCAATCTACAGCCAACACATTTTAGAATTAAAAAAAAACTGGCTCTTTGGAAACTTCAAATCACCAGAACTCCCTTTGTATTATAATCACTTCTTCTTCAAACAAACAAAAATAAGTAAAATTAAATGAAGCTTTAAAAAATAAAGAACTAAAAAATCATAGTTGAATACAATGTGATTGAAAGATCTTTGCTTGGTTATAGTCTAAAGGATATTTGATAAACATATAGTGTAATTTTTATTAATTAGATGTAAATTGAAATACAGGACAAAACTGTCCCTGTATAATTTCTAAATAGATAATGATGTGCCAGTTTCCCCACCACCACCACCACCAAAATTAGCTAAGGCAAGTTTTCTGTCATTAATAACAATGACACGGGACAGAGGAAAAATTTACTGTCAGGAACTTAGAGAATTTCCCTGTATTTCCTAGCTGCTTTTTCATTAAATGGTACTTTTCCTCATTTTTCAGTCGGTTTTAAATGTGAAGCATTTATCTTAATGCTCAAATCAAACTGTGCCTATTCTGAGGTGCAGACACACTCAAAATATCAGTCTTTCCAAAGGCCTGCACTCAGTATAAAAACATTGCTGGTGGGAACATAAAACGAAAAAAAGAACTCTGTAAAAACATTTAGGTAAGAAAGACAAAGCAGAACATGAACGAATAAAGGAGCCACATTGGAGTTACAGAAAGCCAACTAAAAACACAGCAGTGGCCGTGGCAGGGAGTAGGCCAAGTGTACTCTCCCCACCCTCCTCCCAGCGGTGTGAGAGAGGAGAGACATGTGCCAGAGTGGAACACAGGAGGCTATGCAAAAGCCAGCAGGGTCCAACTATAAATGGAAACGGAGCAGCCCCAAGTTGTCTCTGACTGAGGGTGCCACAGCACCTGGGAAAGTGACACAGAGACAGATAGGGTAAAGAGATGTCAGCAGGCCACCAAAGGACATCCAGAAATATGTTGGTGGAAGACAATGACCCCAGCCCCCATATCCACAGGCCAAGACCAGCTTCGCACTAATCCTATTGTAGACTTGGTGGGGCTACACAGCACAGACTTGGACTCTGACTGGACACTACCACAGAACTATGGACACCAGAGGAATTTTATTGTTGTTTTTTTCTTGCTGTTGTTTGTTTTGCTTTCCTTTTTCTGTTTTTTGTTTTTATTTGTTATGGTTTAAGTCTGGATGTCCCCCCAAAGCCTCATGCAGCCATGGAGGTGGCTACTAGAGTCTATAAATGACTCATGATTCAATACTGGGATTATGGGTGTGAGTGCTGTACCCAAATGGGTGTGGCCTACATACAACATAAGGGACAGAAAGAGTCTTCTCTCCATGTTCCTTCCTTTGTGCTCTCGATGCTTTTGGTATCTGCTGCCACCATGAACAGTTGTCCCTCTGCCACTCCAGCCTGCCTTGGAGCCAGCTGATTATGGACTGAAACCTCCACGAACTGTGAGCTAAATAAACCTTTCCTTCCTTCATTTCGGGCATCAACTATTTTATCTCAGCAATGAGAGAAAAGAAACCACGACATATTTTTTTTTAGGTTTTTACTTTTATTGTTTGTTTTGTTCATCTTTTTTCTCTCTCTTTCCTCAACTGTCTTTCTCGATTTTTGATAGTTCATGTGAGTGAACACTGTCTCTAATCTTTCTGGTTTGCTTTTCTTGTCTCTTTCATTCTTTCTCCCTGTCTTCTTCACTGGCTCCCAAAGCTTGGTGGTCATTCTTTGTCCTCCAGTCTTGCTTCTACTACACTTCTTTTCATCTATCTGTGTTCCCCCTACCCATTTTAAATCCTCCCCCACAGGGTGAAAAATCACTCTACTAAGGGGAAACTCACTGCATACAAATGCCTACATTATATTGGATTTTCTTATATAGCTGTCTTTTGTTGAAAGTTACCAAATTAATAGTCACCACAGTTTGTCAGTTTTTACACTGTGCTTGATGCTACTGATATTGCTAATTGTACTATTTGAGTCAGGGTGTTGCAAACAGTAGTTCTCCATTGTATGCAAACACTGTCATCTGGAGTCATAACAATCATCATAGTCCAGTACCAAAGGACTGGGTGCTAGGCCAAATAGACAGTAAATTCTCATCCCTAATACATTGCGGAGGTAGAGTCTTGGGACAGACACAAAAGCAAACAGCTAACTACATGTAGAAGCCATTTCTGAGAAATAAACATTTCCTAGTGAAGCCTCAATACTAATGATAAAACTATCTACCATGGACAATTTAGAAGCATCAACACAGAAAACCAATTAAAATTTAAAGAACAGAAAATAATAATCAAAACAAAATGCAACTCCAGACCTCTGGCCCACTCAGAAGAAATTCAGGGGACAAAATAGAGGAAATCAGAAGCCACCTACCTGAATTTTCTGAAATGGTACAAGTAAAAAAACAGATGAATGGGGATAGAGAGAATATCAGATCAGAAATGATCTTTCAGGTAAAAAAAGACAATGATCATAATGAAGGACTTGCTCACCAAATCTAGAGCAGGCACAAGTAAAAAAAAATAGAGGAGCTTAGGAAAATGATGGAAACCATGTATGTTCGATATAGAAAAAAAAATGAAATCCATGAAACAAATTCAAACAGATAGCCAAAAGATTAAAAATTCCTTTGAAATTATATGAATCTAAAAGAACCAAGGTAAGGATAGAATATCAGATCTGGAAGACAAGATTGCAGCTAGAGATATTTCTTAAAAGCAGCAAGAGACTATGAAAAATCAATTCAACAGCTGCAAGATGATCAGAGTCAATGAAAACATAAGAGACAACACAAAAGAGATTAAAATACCTGTTCACAGAAGTAAAGACAGAAAACATCTCAAGCACTGAAAAAGAACTTGACACACAGATAAGTGAGGCATATAGAATTCCAGTTAGCCATGACCAAAATAAATCTACACCAAGGCATATAATAATCAAGAGTCCAGAAATTCAGTACAGGAAAGAGTATTAAAAGCTGTTAGAGAAAAGAAACAAATTACCTACAAAGGAAAGGCCATCAGAATTATTGCAGACTTTCCAGCACAAACCCTCAAGTCAAGGAGAGATTGGAGTATAGACTACAACTCCATGAACGCCATCAGAATGAATCCACCAGCAAGGCTAGAAATTAAACAGAGGAGAAAGATAGGGAACCAACAACAGGAAGATAACACAACAAGGATATGCCAATGTAAATGGTCTCAATGCATCAATCAAAAGAAACAGGTTAGCAGAATGGATCAAGAAATAAGATCCAACAATATGCGGCATACAAGAAACACATTTAACTCAAAAAGAAATTTGTAGGCTGAAAGTCAAAGATTGGAAAACAATACTTCATGTTACAGGAATCTGGAAAAAAACAAGGGAAGTTATTTTATTTGCAGACAAAATGCACTTCAAGCCAAGACTAATAAAGAGAGACAAAGAATGTTACTACATACTTATTCTCCTCCATGAGGAAGAGATAGTAGTCATCAATACACATGCACCAAATACGAGTTTGCTCAATTAGATAAAACATATATTAATGAACATCCAAAACCAAACACTAACACAATTGTAATGGGGGAACTCAATACCCCGCTGTCACAAATAGATCAACAAGACAAAATATCTACATAGAAATATCAGACCTGAATCAAATCTATGAACAAATGGGCTTACTAGATGTCTACAAAGTGCTCCACCCCACATCAGAATACAAATTCTTCTCAGCTGTACGTGGGACATTGTCCAAAATAGACCACATACAAGTTCATAGAACATGCCTAAGTAAATGCTAAGAAGTTGAAGTTATCCCATGCATATTATCAGACTATAGTGCAATGAAATTGAAAGTCAGTGACAAAAGAAACTTCTAAAACTCTATAACCATATGAAAACTAAATAACACTCTCCTGAACAATCAATGAAATTAAAGAAGAAATTAGTTTCTACAATTAAATCATAATGCCAATACAACATACTAAAACCTCTGGGCTACATTGAAAGCAGTCCTCTGAGGGAAATTTACAGCACTGTTTTCCCAACAGGAAAACAGAGTGATCTCAAATAAAAACCTAATGTTGAACCTCAAACTTCTAGAAAGAGAAGAGTAAGTCAAGCCTAAAGCTTGTAGAAGGGGGTAAATTATAAAGATCAGAGCAGAAATTAATGCAATTGAGACTAAAAACAATACAAAGAATCAATTAATCAAAGAGTTGGTTCCTTGGGCCAGGGATTTAGCTCAGCAGGGTAAGTGCCTGCCTGGCAAGTGCGAGGCCATGAGTTCGATTTCTGATACAAAAAAAAAAAAAGGTGGTTCTTTGAAAGATTAAGTAAAATTGACAAACCCCTATGCAACATTATCTTTAAAAAGTATGGAAAAGGCTCGAATTCATGAAATTAAGGATGAAAAGGGTAAAACTATAACAGACTCTGTGGAAATCCAGAAGATCAATACCTACTTCAAGAACGTGTACTCAAGTAAGATGGAAAACACAGAAGAAATCGACAGATTCCTAGACATTTATGAATTACCAAAACAGAATCGAGAAGATATAAAATTTTAAATAACCCAGTATCATCACTTCTACTCAATATAGTTCTGGAAACATTAGCCAGAGCAATTAGATAAGAGAAACAAAAGGAATAAAGATAGGAAAGGAAGAATTTAAATTATCATTATTTGAAGATGACGTGATACTCTACATAGAAGACCACAAAAATTCCACCAAAAGACCCATATTTAATAAATAAACTCAGTTGCATAGCTGGATACAAAGTCAACACTAAAAAAGAAATAGCATTCCTATACACATATAACAAATTCACTGACAGAGAAATTAGGTAAACCATACCTTTGAAAATAGCATTCAAAAAAATGAATACTTAGGGATCAATCTAATAAAGGAAGTAAAATATCATTACATTGAAAATTATAATACTCAGAAAGGAAACAGAAGAGTATATCAGAAAACAGAAAGATATCTCCTGGTCTTGGGTAAGAAAAATCAACATAGTAAAATGGTCGTACTCCCAAAATTGTCACACAGATTTAATACTATCACAATCAAAATACCAATAGCATACCTCACAAAATTAGAGAAAACAGTCCTAAAATTCATTTGGAACTATTAGAGATCTAGAGTAGTGCAAGAAATTCTGAATAACAAAAGCAAGGCAGGGGGTATCACAATCCCTGTGTTGAAATTGTTCTACAAAGCTACTGTGATAAAAACAGCATGGCATTGGCAAAAAAATAAAATAAAATAAATAAAAGAAAGAAAGAAAAAGAAAAGAAAACAAAAGAAAAGAAAAAACAGACCAAAGGATCAAGTTTAGAAGATGTAGAAACAACTCCAAACACACACAACCCCTTATCTTCAACAAATGGGTCAAAAACCTTCACTGGAAGAAAGATAGCCTGTTTAATAAATGGTGCTGGATCCCCAGCACAGAATAGGAAAAAAAAAAAAAAAAGGATTGGGAATGGAAGAACGGTAATTCTTGTATTATAGACACCAAAGTCAGACAAGAATTAATGTACAGTCATAGAAGGACTGGACACTCAAGGAAGTCAGCACAAAAATAAAGACATCAGAATCCTGGCTAGAGGCACACCTGAAGAAGGCCAGCCTCAGGATGAAGATGCAACGGTCAGGCCTGCAGGTCTCCCCAAGGGGTAGAAAGTAACTTGGAATTACACTGTAATTACCAAGTCCAGGAAGTCCAGAAAGGTATCAGTTGCCCAGGTGGATGACAGAGCATCTGAACCCACCCCTTCCCCCAAACGCCTTTGTTCTTTCCATGCACACTGCTACATGACTTGCTTTCCTATTGGGTCAATATTAGCTAAGCAGCTGTACTTGTAATTCTATAGGTTGATTGTAATTTGACCCATGTTGTACCCACATAGTGACGTTACTGTATAAATTACCCCTGACAAACAGCTCAGTGGCCACCCATTAAGGACCCCTCTTGGAAATCCAGGGGCTGTTCCTCTCTCCTTATCTCCAATAAAGCTCTCTTAACTTCTAAAAATAAATTAAACAAACACAAACAAATAAATAAAAATAAAATAAATAGTGCTAGAAAAACTGACTTTCCACATGCCAAAGACTAAAACTAGACTGTATCTTTTACCATGCACTAAACTAAAATCAAAATGGATCAAAGATCTAAATATTAAAACAGAAAAGCTAAATCTGCTAAAAGAGAAAATAGGTAGAACTGTTGAAGACATAAGTATAGGAAAGACATTATGAACAAAACCCTGATCACATGGGAAATATTACAAAGAATCAACAACTGGGTTTTCATCTTGTTAAGAAGTTTTTGCACAGCAAAAGGAATCAGCATCAGAGTGAAGACATAACCCACAGAGTAGAAAAACTTTTTGTCAGTTGTTTCTCAGACAAAATTCTGATATGTAAGATATATAAAGAACTAAAAAACTCAGATTTCCCCCAGATTTAAAGATTCAATCCAAAAATGGGCATTGGAAATGAATAGACACTTCTCAGATAAAGAAGTATGAACAGCAAATAAATATATAAAAAACTGTTCAATATCACTGCTCATTTGAGAGATGCAAATTAAAACAATGCTGAGATTATACTTCACTTCAGAAAGACTGGCTACCATCAAGAAATCAACTAATAACAAATGTTAGTGGGGTAGGGGGGGGAATGAATCCTTTTCCACTGTTGGTGGGAGTGTAGACTGGAACAACCACTGTGAAAATCAGTGTGGAGATTCCTCAAAAAACTAAAATGAGAGGCTCCATTTGACCCATCTATTCCCCTTCTTGGTATCTTCCTGAAAGAATTCAAAGCAACATACCACAACACTGTATTGACACCCATTTTATAGTGGTGGAGTCTGCAATAGTTAAATCTTAGAAACAGCCCAAATGCCCATCAACCAACACATAGATAAAGAAGATGTGGTTTTTTGATACAGTGGAGTACTACTTGGCCATAAAGAAGGATAAAAGAGACATTTCTAGGTAAATGAATGAACCTTAAAACCGTTCTCTTTTTTTTAAGAGCAGAATATATTTATTAAGAGAAAGAAAACTTCTGTCTGAGAGAGACACAGAAGGGGTCCTGAGTGGGTTGTCTGAAACCATACACTTAAGTGAAATAAATCAGACATACACGAGTAAATATCACATTGTTTCTCTAGTGTGAGAAGTCAAAAGTGTAAATAAGGACCCAAATGTATAATTGATACTGTGAAATAGGAAGAAAATGTTTCAATGAGTAGGGGAACTGGGTGGGGGAAGTGGAAATCAAAGAAGGAAAAAGAAAATAAAAAGAAAAGAAGGAAAACGGAAACAAAGCTTTTGTAAATAAGAAGCGGGGGAAGAGCGGTTGAAGGAAGGGGAGGGAATGGGTGAAAAGAAGCATGAAGATACATCATGTACAGGCACAAACTCTCTATGATGAATGTGACCGTTATATATACCTAAAATGTACCAATAACTTCATTAATTTGCAAAAAAAGGAATTCAAAACATTTAAAGCATATGCCTTAATGTGTTTGCCAGTATTGCGTTCACATAGTTCATGAAATAATTTTTAGGAATCATACTATGGACGTGTCCTCATTCGCATCTTCAATTAGGCAGATAAAGAGAAACAAAGTGTTAATGGCATTTAAATGCAGAAATGGAGCATACACAGGAGATCATTAAAGCATACTGTTTTCACTAATAAGTAGAGCAACCAGTAATTGATTGGGTTTTAAGAAATCTCTGAGATGGTTCTGAGGAAAGAGCTACAGAATTGGCAACGGAATCTAGTTTTCCTTTAATACCATTATCCCAATCCAGGATATGACTCTCACTCACATCCCCACAAAGCAAAGTACTCATGGAGAAGCCCGGCAAGGAAGGTGTGCGGAGGAACTGAGAGGACGGGAGCTTCCAACAACCTCAGATTTCCTGGACAAACGTGCAGAAAACTGGATCACACCGTGAGGAGGAAGACAGCAGATCTGGCGACAGGGCCACTGCCCTGAGCCGGGCAACATCCGAGTCCTTGGTTCCCTGGCCAAGCTCTGCTGTGTCAGTCCCAGTTTTCTTGCTGTCACTGAAGAGCCATGGCATAGTCCTTAGTGCCGGGCACACAGCTTCAGGCTGGTGCAGAGTTTCCAAACTGGTAAAAGGCAAAACTAAACTCACCATGGTCATGACTATGCCATTCAGAGGAAGAGGGGGATGGAATGACCAGTGAACACTGTTGTCTTGAAATTAGCCTCACTAGGTAAATACATTTTCATTCTTTCCAAACTTTCTGGGTCTCCTGCTGATTAAAGATCCATGGAAGGAAGATATGAACAGTTGATAAGCCACGGCTGGTTTGCATTGGCTCAAAAGAGCTGTTTGTAAAGTTTGCAGAAAGTTTGCGAGCTTTAAAAGTCACTAAAATAATAATAACTTGTATCTGTTTAAAAATCAATAAAGTAACTTAAGTATTAAAATCAAAGTTGATAAAATATCAATAATTCCTAATTATTTCATGATATCTTACTGTTATCTATGCCGTTAGGCTGTTGTGCCTATTTTCTCTGTATGACGGAAATATTATAAGATAGCATTCCACTGACGTTTGTCCAGCTCTGTGTGTGGCGATATCAAGGTTAAAGCCTGCAATCAGCTATGGTGAGAGTATTTATGTGCCAGAATTGACAGATGGACGCATTTATTATTTTCTTGGCTATGGGTTTAAGGAAATAATGGGTAAAATAGCAATGCAGGTTAAAGTTAAAAGCAGATTGTGTATGTAGTTGTTTTAGAGTTAACAGCACAAAACTTGAGAAAATATTCTTTACTATTTTAAAATTATTATCTAATTCAGCAATAAAGTTATTCATGTCACTGACAAAGAAGTTATTATGTTTATTTCTATCATGTTACTTCTACCTTGCTTGTTAACATAAACAAAATTGTCAACCAACATTCATGTCCCAGGTGCACATTTGTTAATGACCCAAGGAACTCTGTCTAATTACATGGAAACCTGGAATTTAATCCTCATCTGAATGTCACAAATCATGGCTGAATTCCACGTGTATGTTGACTATGAATAAAGGAATTCAACACCAACAAAGGCATTCTGGAAGAATTTATAATTAGCTATACAGAATTTACAATAAAGTTTGATATATACTTTATAATTATTCATAAATTGTGTTATGCATAATTTATATCAGTAAAATTTATGATAAAGTTATAGGTATCTGTGGGTGTGTGGACCTAAATATACACATATACACAAGAACCATATACCACTGGATAGAAATGTAACAACAAATCCACTCTGCAACAGATGATCACTCAGCTTCCCCCAAAACAACCTCAATATGATTGGAAACTACAGCCTCGGAGGTTTCTGGAGTCATTGTTAAAGTTCACCAAAGTCATTTTACATCTCTAAACTTACTTATATTTGGCTACAATATCAAGCTATTCTAGCTACTTCCCCAATAACTAAGGTTACAAAGAAAGTGACAGATCTTTTTCTCTTATTTTGAGAGTAGAGAAGGGAGTCCTGCTAGACCACAGGTAAACTGACTTTTAGCGGCCAAGAGATATGTAATGGGAGAAGTCAACCGCTTTCCAGTTACCAGTAGACTGCTGAGATATAGCTATAAGGTTTCGAGGAAACTGTTAAGCTGAAAAGTCATTAACGTTAAATTCTGATGACACTATGTCTGCCACTATCACAATAAAAGATTCTATTTAATATTTATATCCAAATATCTTAGAATTGTAAGCCATTTAACTTCAGGGACAAGAAAAAAAAAAACCTTAAGCCAATTATTTCTCTGATTTTACATTCCAGACAACATTTAAAAATTATCTTCACCAGAATAACAATACAATGAAACAGAAATATGATACCAAAATCGATTTGGGCTTTTTAAAAAGTATTTCTTAGTAAAGAAATTTCCAGGTCTTTCTTTTTGCTTCCACCCTCGTGTCCTGCAAGAAAGCTCACCAAATAGCCATCAGGTTCGCTTGGAAGTATCCAAAGGATGTTTATTAAAGTGTCTCGAAGGAGAAACGGGAGGAGCACGGGGCTCAGCCACGGGGGCTCACAGCTTTACCACAGCTCAACCTCAATTTCAAACTCAGTGAGCACTGCCGTACAAACACGGAGCTCTGCTCCTGCTGGGAAGGGGTGGACAGTAGTGTGTCCTCTCTGGAGGGTGCAGTGACCTCAGGAAGAAAGCTACCCCAGGAACCACCCCGAAGAGCTTCTAGAAAACATACTTCATTAAGCTGTTAATATCTCTGATCTGCTTTGCTATTGTGAGCTCTTCTGAGTTCCTGTTGCAGAACTGAAACACCAGCAGCTGAAGCCTGTTCAGTTTTGGTTTAGTAGAGCACAGCGCTCCGTTTGATCCCTCGCTTTTCAGGACCCAGCTTCACATCCTAATGTATCTTCCTCCCATGCTTTGGTACTTTGTTGCTTTTTTGTTTTAGTCCTTGAAATACAGATACCTGGGGTGTCACCAACAGGTGGATTTTTTTCTTTGACTTCCCTCCCTGGGAGCCTCAGGGCATGTATGAAGGCCAGGAGCACTGCTTTGGCTTTGTAAAAGCAATCAGATTTCTACTGGGAATTGCATCTGCAAGTTGGCTCCCTGTAGTGACTTCTAAAACCTTGCAGGCACGCAGGGTGAGTAAGGCAGCAGGGAGGGAGGCCTCGGCCCAGGGCACATTTGCTAGCTTTCCTTGCTATTTTCAGAACTCGGACCCAACAAGAAGCCAATGGTTGGCATTTTCTTGTGAGGATAGTAAGGCGATGGATCAAGGTAAAAAGACTATTTGGGGAAAACTGTTTCCCTGGGCAAGGTCTGATGTGGAGGATCTCAAAAAGAGTTCTCTCCCTCAAATTCTATAGCAATGTGGGGGCCTCCTGGGGCTCAGGAGCTGCACGTAACATTTTTACCAAATAAAGACAGCAAGAAAAGCAAGGACCTCCACATTCTTATCCTATACAAGCTGGAAATCTACCCTGCTACAAGCAATTATGTGGGAAAACCAAAAAATACATATCTATATATACATTCTCAGTCCTCCTAGTGGCCACTCATTTATTCCCACCTGAACACAAAGATGTGTCTCACCTAAGCATTTCAATTTGTATGACACTCTTAGTATCCGAGGCCAGCTATTTACACAGCACTTTGTAAGTATCATGTCATTAATAAATTCTCACCACAACCCAGGAAGTATTTGTACATTTATCACATAGGTCAGGAAAGTAAATATATATTTATTGAGCACTATTTGTCAGACTTTGTGTGTAAGGTTTTCAGAGAATGAGACCCACTGTGGCCCCTGACCTTGTGGAATTTACATCTCAGTAGAGCTCCGAGAAGCCAGTGACTTAGCATTCAGCAAATCATGCTTAGCCAGAGGCGAAGGCTGAGAAGGAGGAAGACAGCGAAACAGGAAAAGGTAATAAGGAGGAAAAAAGGAAGGGAAGAAAAGCAATTGCTCACAGATGCTCAGAAAATGAGCTAAAGATCTAGAATCTGAATTGTGACTTACTCACTTTATACTGAAACAGGTCACACAGCTGTGAAGATGAACCACCATCACTGACCTCAGAAAAAGCTCAAAAACCAGAAAACAAACGCCTTCCGTAGTCACTCTGTTCGCCAGATTCTGAACATCATCTTTGACAAAGAGCTTCCTCTTACAGACCTGAGAAGAGGAGAAGCTGAATTCCAGATCTGAGTTGGGGATGGGAGAGATTCAGGCCACCGCCTGCCCTTTTAAACATATCTTTATTAATATTCTCAAGCACTGTTGTAATGAGAATGTGCAAAAGGCAGCTCCCTTTGGCTGCCATGGACAGAAAACCAAAACAAGAACGGCATGCTATATTGCCCCATTCTAATAACAGATGAAAGGGCACAGATAGGGTATCAGCTAACAATCACAAAAACTTGAGGCTCCAGATTACTTATCTTCCTACCTGGGCAGTAAAACCACCACATGCAGAGACAGTGGAAGTAAAACACGAGGGTGCAGTTTCCGGGGGCTCAGCTGACAGGAAGCAGGGAGGCGGCAGGGAACAGAAGCACAGCCTACACATTCCCAGGAACCTAAGGCTTTCAGAGGACCGCCCAGGAATTAAACAGAAGCCAGTTCAGAGCAAGGCAGCCTCCTAACTCAGCAAGGGACAGCAGGAGACCGTGCCAACACCTGACTGATCATCTTCAGGTCCCTCTCTTTAAGATGTATTCCTGACCATGGTCTCTCCCAGGATTTTATGCAGAAGGCTACTTCTGAGATATGAGATGGTTTTATTAGTATGCAGGGGCCAAAGTTTAGCCTGAAGGAAAGATACCTTCATCAATAAAATCTTTTTTGATTAAATTTAATCTTTCTTCTTGGGTCTGCTCAGAGCTTGGAAAATAAACTGGGTGTGCTTTCTAACTTTTATCCCCAATTTGTTCCCTAAGGATTTCAAAGAATCCATTACCATGAGGGCAATCTTTAAGAAGAAAGAAAAGAGTCTCTTTCTTCAAAAAATTGCCTCTTGATAAAGGGAAAACCAGTAATTTGGACCTGGAAATTCCCTATACTCAGCTTAATCAGCTGACTATGTATCCTTGGTAGACTAATTAACCTAAGCTTTAAAAAATGGCCTTACACGGCCTATCTCAAGAGCCACCTTCTAAGAAGCATTTAACTATTTTTAATACAAAGTTAAAGTATATCTAATAATATGTGACACTCAAGCTGCGTGAGAGTCTTTTAATTTTCCAAGTGCCATATCAGTCTGAAGGGCCCAAGTAAAGGCAAAGCAATGACGCTTCTCTGCCGTGCACTCAGGCTCATTTTATTTCCCACATCATACGGTGGTCATACATTATTTAATAGCAAATATTCTGCTTGCTGTACAATGAAATATCTGTGAAAAAAATCAAGACCTTTGCTTTTTAAACATCAGTTCCACATTAGAAAAGAGGTGGTCCATTCATATTTATTTACTTTCCTTCAGGGTTCTGAGTGACTATCACTGGAATAGGACTGGATCCTGGTCTCCATGACATAATGATGTGGTTCTCTAAATCTGATCATTGGGAAGATGCAGTGTTCTGGTTTGTATCTAGATGTCCCCACAAAGCCTCATATGTTCATAGGTGGGGCTTTTCAGAAGCAGCTGGATCTAGAGTGCAGGAATGTGGGTGAATGGTATGATGTGGGATTAAGGGTATATGGTACTGAATTAACCCACTGATTGGAATTAGCATAGTTCTGGATATGGCTGAATAGAATTACTTAAAAGAGGAGCCCTACCCTGAGTGTGTATGGCACCACCCAAAAGCTTTACAGCCTGTTTGAGATAAGAGGGAAAAACTGGCTCCCTGCTGCTGCTGTCTCCTCTGCCAGGCCAACCCGCCTTGGAACCAGGCGACTACGGACTGAAACCTCTGCAAATTGTGAACTGAAATAAATCTTTCCTCCTTTAACTTTGGTTGTCAGGCATTTTGTCTCAGCAATGAAAAAGGTAACTAAGACATGGCTTTTCTTCATGTTTCCCGTGTTACTCCTGTGAATCCCCTTAGTCTTAATCTGTCCCCCACGGTATTGCTTGTGATGATATCACAGATGGCCAGCCATGCTCTGGCACAGGCTAATCAGAACGGGGCTGGACACCAGGCATCAACAGCTGTCCGGCTTTCTGGTGCAAACTGCCTAAATATCCACCCAGCCCCACCAGGTTCAAAGGTTCTGTTGATAAGAGGGACTGCCTTCCAAGGATTGGCCTGCTTACCTGGATGTCCCAAAGGGGGAACAAATCATGACAATTCTAGCACCCTTCATACAGGTTTTTGAAAACTCTTCTCCGACCGAATGAAGTTTCCTCCACAACCTCACATTACTCCATCAGGGTAGGGCCCTTGCTGCGGTCCCTGGTTTGCCAGGAAACCCATTTCCACTCTCCTCATTAAAAAAAGACCATAGCCTTTGCCCTCGCCCTCACAGGAATTCTGAAAGGTTGAGTAAGAGAAGACACTGCAGTGTGCTCTGCATACTTCCGAGGAAACACTTTCTAATCCAAAGTCATAATTGCTAATAAAAGCTTTTTCTCTCTCAGAAGGGTTAAGGAAATTTTAATACATACATTCTGTGGTACTTACTAAGAACATACTAATTCTTCATGGGTTCATAAGCACATAAATAACTGAGAATAATTTGCAGCAGCTGTACAATAATGAATGTAAAATCCTAATGAGAAGACACACATTGGCTGGAATGTGTGTTGTTTCTTTCTTTTCTCCTTTCTTTTGTCAAAGATACTGTATTGAATTTTCTCAGAGGATTTATTAGTGCTGTTTAATATTATCCCTCTCTTTCATGTGAAAACTTTCATTAGAATCCCAGGCAAAGCTTTAGGCTTTCAATGAGGAGGTTATTAAAAAATAATTAATATCTAAATGGTGCTTAGAATACCACATTATAGCTAATCGACAGCACTATCATAGGGCACAGAGATATGGATGACATTAAATACCAGAGAGCCCAGCCTGATCTATCAGTAATTTCATTATTTCCAGCTATGAAATTAACTCCTTTGAGATGGTAAAGACTGCAGGGTCCTGGAGGCCTCACTTGGTTAGAGCAGACAGGCTCCTTGCGGAGTTTCAGGCAGGGAATGGGCTGTGAGTTTACAGTGATCTCCACTGCTGTTTCTCTACTTTCCACATTTGTTGTGCTAGAATGGCTGTAAGTAGAGCTCTACACAGAACTGTGGGACTCTTTCTCAGATTGCCTAGGGGGAACTGGAAAGAAAAAGTTGGCCCATGAACCTTCTCTACTCTACCCCAAAGGAGAGACTTAAGAGGCCGGTCTTAGGGTTCCTGGACATCCACGGTGCCTCTGTTCATTTCCTGGGAGGAAGTTCTGAAGCACATTTGTTTGCTTCACAAGCAAAATTCATATACAAAATGAGAACCAATTCAATTATCTTTTATTACTTTGAAGTCAGCCACACAAGTTTATGCATCTTAATAGTCTAAATCAGAATTTTTTGAGTATGGTGGTTCAAACACATTAATACAGAGCTGCTCTGAAAGGAGGGAGAAAAAGAGAAAAAAGAGGGGGGAGGAAGGGAGGGAGAAGAGAGGGCATAGTAATAAAAACATCATAGTTCAAAGCGCTTTTGAAAATTTTATTTATTATATCTCTCTTGGGAGTGTCATGAAAAACGCTAAGGTCTAAGAATTTCTGCAGTCATTAATTACATTTAATTTCTAAAATTATTTTTCAGTGTTATTTACAATAGGATTTTCTTCTTTTCACCTTCTGTTTTGCTCTGTTACCATTCCAGAGAGTCCAAAGCCTACACTGGGAAGTTGATTGGTACCCATTCCTTGAATAGATGTCTGTCAACAATTCTGATGTAATTATACAAGCACACACTCAGCATTTATCCAGTGTGAGGTCAGAATAAAGGTGACATACTTTGCAAGATTAGGTTCCTAAAATGAGAGGACATCCACCAGTCTCTCCAAGGACCAAATCTGTATGCTAAAGAATATGAATGCATTCTTCCAGTTGTCCATCAGAGGTCAAAGGTGAACTCTGATAGGTGAAATATTAGGAATAAATGAGACAAAATATGAGTGAGGCATGAACCCCGCTCTCAGAGAGACCACCACAATAGAGTCACAGACAACCAACAAACACGAGATAGATACACGCTACGGAAAAGGAAGAGGTTTGTGTTAGGGGCAGAGAAAGACTGGGACAGACTATGGAGATTAAGCTGGGCTCCAATGAGGAGGATTTTCACGGTGAGCAAAAGAGGACTGATGAATAAGAAAGGTGAGAAGCACTAAGGCTGCAAACACGGGAGGAGTGGCCCCTCTAAGTCATCTGTCCCCCAACATGACAGACAGACCCATAGGGCAATAAGTGAAGAATTCCACAATACTGCACACAAATCTTAGATCATTCCTTCAGACTTGGAAAACACTGCACCCACATTCTACATTTTTCCAGATGACAGGTCTGGCCTGGGCCTCTGTGCTTCTCTTACAGGATCTCTCTGGGCCTCACAGCAGCAGTTATATGTCTCTTCGACAGCATCAGCAGAGGATTATGAAATTGTGCCTTTGCCTTATCAAACAAAGGAGTCCCTAAAAGTGGATACTCATGACTATCTCATAAATACAATCATTTTACAGGATGAGGAGGAATGATCCATTTCAAGAACGCTTACAGTGAAGGGCCTTTTAGGGGGCTGCTGAATTTAGACAAATGCTACAATGCAAATTTATCAAAATTCCATTATCTCTAAACTCAAAAGACCAAAGTAAGCTTAAAACTCCAGATGCCACTTGACAATAGTGTGCCGTGAAATGTTAGTCCTATCCAAAATTTGGTTTAAGCAAAACCATGTCTTCTGGGATCCTGGAGATACCAACAGTCCCTGGAAGCCCTCAATAATGACCCTATAATAAGCAAGTTGAAGAACAATAAGAAAGAAGGAACCAAAGACTTTACACTGTCAGAAGAGTAGCAGATGGTCAAATCTGCAGTGGTGTTTGTGCACAACAAAGTGAGCTTTGAACCTTCTAAGCAAACTGATAAATTGCCCTCTGGAGTCTAATTTCCAACATCAGCCCCTCTTTTGCCACAATGACTCGTCTCCTGTCTCCACTGCCTAATGGCTCTCCACACCAAGGAGGGCAGTCAGTGTGATTAAAATAACCATTGACAAAATAGTTTGCTAATTAACCACCCTCTTTTTAAAATATCATTGTGGCCAGCAAGATTTATAGGCTCGTTTGGTCACTGACAATTTACTTAACAACTGTAAATTTAAAGTCATTACTTTCCTGAGCCTTAATGCTAAAAATGTGAAGGGGCAGGTTATACTCGGGCAGAGTTGTGACCTGTAAAATTAAGCCAGAATGTGAAAAACAAGATTATAAAATGGTTTTCCCCAGAGACTGCTGTGGACCTAAATGGAAGTAGGACAATATTAATGCTAGAGGTTGTGTTTAATCACTACTTTAAGGAAAAAGCAATATCAATTAATGCTCTATGCCATAGCAATATAGCTTAGGTAGGGGTGAGAATTCTATAAAGATAAAACTGAGACCAAAATCAAGACTCTTCAAAACAGACTACTTATCCATCAACATAAAAGTATTGCTTAATATTACATTGAAGACAGAACTTGTGTTTTGGTTATATTTGGGCAGCCTAAAAACATTGATCCCTGCAAAACATATTCAAAGGCCGCATGAAAATAAATATGGAAGCTTTTAAACTAGGCTTAACGCTGTATGTGAAAAATTAAATCACGTACACAGTCATTTATAACACACCATTTTAAAACTATATCTATGAAATTCATAATTACGCAGTTGTGTTGGTCAGTCAACAATGTTATCTTTATGTGACCATATTTTGTCTTAACCTTTTACCCAACCAAAGCTTGTTGGTCCATTTGTTTTACTTGAAGCTGGTGGGCGATCCAAAGAGAAAGACAGCAAATTCTCATAATGGCCTGTTTACTAGTAATGCAGAGAATCGATTTCAGACATAAAGATGTCAGCCAGTGATGCAGCCCAGGTCCAGTTCACTGGTAGCCAACATAGGGCTCAATGGAAGAATAAAAGAGAAGTTCTCCTCTCTTCCACCTGCAAGTTTCAGATGGTTGGACATGGCTCTTTCCAATCAAGAAAAAAATATAAGATGAGACAGATTAGAGCAGGGAAAGACACTAGATTTAGTGTGCTGTAATCTGGAACAAATATCCCTACAATTGATCAGGCAAGGCACCTCCTGCTAATGGAGAAATAAGGGAACATCCCAGTAGTGAAAGACTGGGATTGCTGGCAATATGGAAAATCACAAATTTGATGAACAGTACTTACAGAAAGGTTCTCTAACTGCCTTTGTAAAAATCCAAAAGGAAAACAAGAGAACAGAACAATGCAAGATCTATTGATTCAGGTTCAAAGGAGCTTGAAAAGTTATTTTGAGAGACATTTCAACTATTTTCCTCCCTTCCCTAGTGGTTCACTACATATTAACTCACACATGTCTCTAGCATCCCATGTTCAACTTCAGAAGAATTCAAGCCTAATATTTGAGGAGGAAGAGGAATTAGGTATTAGCGACAAATAGTTTTCATTTCAAATATCATCACTGGTAAACTAGAAGTAGTGTGTACAGAACACAGAGGAAAAGATAAACATGATCAATTAGCAAAGTCTAGAGAGGTAGTTTATTACAGAAGTTAAGAACATAGATTCTGAAGACACTGTTTGAATTCTAGCCCTATTCCTTACCAGCAAGGCAAGATGCGTAACTTCAATGAATCACACAGAAAATGATAAAAGTAATAATTATCTTTTAGGGTTATTATGAGCATTAAATGAATAGCAGAGATAAAATGACATTAATAATGTCTAGCATACAATTTTTACTTAATTAACATCAGCCTCATTACCAGCAGGGCTAGTCACTGTTGCTAACTAGCATTGCAGAATAAAATTGTGGCCGGTCCTTTGAACATCAAATTCTCTGTGTTCTAGAATCCATTCCTCAATTCAAGTGAATAACTGACAACTACCACACTTTGAAGTCAAGGTGGGAGTGTAGAGTAGAACAAGTCAAATCTATAAAGTTCTTACATAACTGACAATATGAATTTAGTAGAACTAACCTCCAAAATGCAACATTTTAGGATGGTGGTATTATAACATCTTTGGACTTTGAAAGATCAAAAAGTCTTTCAGCGACTCATATTTTCAGGGCCCTGCAAAATGATCAAAATTGGTACAAGCTTGACTTAAAACAATCATTTGGCCTTCTGCAGACTTCCCAGACTGCTAATAACATCCAACCTCATACCTACTACTCTCAATGAGACTGAATAAAGGATCAGAAGGAGGCTGGTTCCACCCCAAGTGTCACCAGCTGGTCTCATGCTTCGAAAGTTTAGCTCTATGAGTAACAAGCAAGAGAACTCTTTCAAACCAGGTTCATAATGAGGACAGACTTGTGAACCTGACTGCACTGGGGCTCCTTTAATTACATACGGAGTTGGAAGGAGGGCAGCAGTCTCGACTGGGGGCAATTTTGCCCCACAGCTGACATTTGAAAAGGTCGTTGGACACTCTGTTGTCACAGAAGGATGAGAGGTGTTTTTGGCATCTAGCGAATAAAGACTTGAGAAGCTGATAAGCATCCTATTGTGCACAGACACGCACCACACACACGTGTGTGCACAAAAGGAAAAAACCCTCAGAATTGTCTAAATTGCTGATAGGGCCAGACTGGCAAACCCTGCATTAGCATGGCACACAGATGAGCAGGGTCCCATTTGCTGAGAGTTTTCCTCATGAGCCGGAAGTTCTGAGCACACACGCAAGGAGCACCGGGTCCTCAGCCTCTAGCGCAGTGGTTCTGTGACACTTGGGGTCTGAAGGCACAGGAGTAGACACCAGTGCAGGCTGCCACATTTTCTTTTCATTGTTTTGTTTTGTTTTGTTTTGCTTTTTTGAGACAGGGTTTCACTATGCAGTGCAGGCTGGCCTTGAGCTCACTCTGTAGCACAGGCTGCCCTAAACTCACAGTGATCCTCTTGCCTCTGCCTTCCAAGTATTGAGATTACAGTCAAGCACCACCACACCCAGATGAAGCATCTCTTTCTTATCAAGGTCATACGCAAGGTGAAAAGAGAAGATGCAGCTGGCACCTATGACAGTAGACACCTCAATCAATCTGCCCCTCCTCCTGCATACCTGTCTTCCCCAAAGCAGTCACTGGCACCACAGACAAGCCCACGAGTAAATTGTGTCAACTCTCCTACCAAAAATACATGTAGACTCCACTCACTTCTCTCCATCCTCAAAGCCTCCAGCGCTGCCAAGCCACCGACCTCATCCCTTATTGGGTCATATTCTTGCTTTTGTTCTTGTCTTCTGAATTACATTCCATACGCAGCAATCACCAGATGCCCTTTTCAAGGTATGATGGTAGCTGGATAGTTTTTGCTAATTGGTTTTAGGAATCATGACAAGTACTCAACAAATTGTTTTCGCTGGAAAGGGTAGGGAGTCACAAGGCAATTGACCCTGACAAGCCGTGGCTTGTATATCAGCTACCAAGCAAACAACAAGTATTGGGACAAAGTTTTGCATCAAAATATGTCAAGTATAAAATTAGGTGAGTTTTGAAGCAATTGAGTACTAAGATGTGACTGTATGGATCACATCACTACTGTGTCCAAAAACCTATCGGCCTCACTACAGCTTAGAACGCTTTATAAGCCCCACCATTGCCTGCGTTATTCTCTCAGCACTGAGGCCGTCTTCTCCCGACCCAGCACTTCTGGCTCCTTCTCCCCTTAGGGCTTCTGCACCGTCCTGACAATGCGCTTCCTCCAGATCCTCACGTGGCAGGGATCTTCACAGCATCCATGAACCATTTCCAAGCAAACTCCTCAGAGAGAAAGTTTCAGAGAAAGCGCTGAGTCAACATGCACAATTCCTATCTGTATAGGATATGCTATGTACCCCCAAGTCCTCATAGTTTTGATGGGGCTGAGTCTGATGCTTGTGATCAGTTTGTTGTCTAGCACCAGGATTAATGACGTGACTGCTACACCCGCCCAGGGGTGGAGCTGAGATACAGTATAAGGGAAGGCGGGTCTTCCTCTTGCTTGCTTCCTCTTCTGCCACCCTCTCTCTCGCCAGCGTGGATTGCAGCTTGCAGCTTGCAGCTGCCATGAACTGTAGCCCCGTCATCCCATGCTGCCTTGGAGCCCACTTTATGGACTGAAACTCCTGAGAAACTGTAAGAATAAACCTTTCCTTCCCTAACTTTGGGCGTCAGGTATTTTGTCTCGGCAACGAGCAAAAAGTAACCAAGACACTATCCTATACACAAGAGAAAAATCTGCCTTTTCCATCCCTTTTCAAGAAGCATCACTTTGTTTTATTGTCCTTGAAATGTGTGACATAATCTGAGCGCTTATTCATTATTTGTTTATTGATAGTCTACATTAGCCCATCCCCCAACTAGCGTCAGCCCCATGAAATGAGGGACTCATCCGTCTGGTCCTCTGCTGCAGCCCAAGCAGAGTGCCGGGCACAGTGGAAAGGGAAGGTGCATCCATATAGCGTCTGAATGGACAGAAGAGTGGATAGATATGCAAATGAACTACAAAGAAAAAAGGCCTCCTCCACAGAAAACAGGCGTGAGCTGTCACTTGTAAGAGTTTCCTAGAATTTCCAAATTATACTCTAAATTGCATCCTTTGTTTCAGTAAGATTAATTCAACCCAAGACTAATCATCAGAATAATAGAGAAGTGGTTAATGTTCACCAACCTCCAAAATAACTAAAATTAAATTAAAATTTCCTTAGTATAGATCTCTTACTCTTTTCATAAGTACCCATTTAAAGTTCAACCTATATTCTTAAATCACTTACAAGAGGCAGTGAAATAATGAAGGTATAACAAAGCACTTTTAATGATGTCTCAGTGAGTACCTATACAAACGGTCCCACAATATCCCAAATATGGTTCAACAATGTGGACCAGTATGGAAGGAAAATAAATTTAGTCTTATTTTCCTTTTATAATTTTGTTACTATGAAAAAATATTAAAACATTTAATATCCACAGGCATTATCCACAGGATTATATGGGTGTGTCATCCATTTCAGAAACGTGGAACACGAAGAGGGTAACACTGCTTTTACTAAACCTCGCGATCCCTCCGACACACGTCAGCCATGAGTCAACTGAGCCGTTGGCACCAGCACCGACCGGCATGGCAGGGGCCCGAGGACACAGGGGAGTCCAGCAGGGCCAGAAGCTGAGGGAACCCGTGCTGAACCACCACACATGATTCCTATGCTTCTAGCCTTCTGCTTATACTGCAGCTCTGAACTTTCACTGTTCCGACATCCCAAAACCTGTGCTCTGAACCTTACATTCCTGGAATATCTGTGATTTGATTTATGCCCCAGATGTACACAGTCCAACAGAGCTTTCTGCAATGATGGAAATAATTGAATTCTGCGCTTTCTAATTAAAGGAACTAAATGTTTTATTTTATTTTATTTTATTTCAATTTATCTAAATTTCCAGATATGGCAATTGACTACCATGACACGCAACACAGCATCTTTTATTCATCCAGGAAGCTCCTATTCATCCTTCAAAGCCCAGCTCAAATGCTCCATCCTTCAGAATTTCCTTTCTTTTCCTGTTCTCTTTATAGCCTGTTACATGCACACTGATCACACCAACTTATCATACTCCATTATAATTATTTCATGACATGTTAGTCCTTCTTCCTAGACTAAGAATATCTCAGAGGTAAGGACTTTGGCTCATGTCTAAGCTGTAAGTCTAGAGCCTGGCACATGAGAATAGCTTGACAAATATTTGCAAGATGCTCAAATGAAATAGTGAAACCATCTTTAGTTGTGAACAAATATAAGTATGGCTTCTCAGAAAAGTCCTTCCCTGGGGAGGGTTTTAGTGTCTTTAGACAAGAAAGTGCAAACCAGATACAGATCCTCAGGTTGGAAGTATTTTGCCACATGGATTCTTTTCATGGAAACTGTTTCCCAGGATTTAAAATAGACTTCCTGCACCTCCAGAAACAATTATTAGATCTGGCCGTTTTAGATCCACGTTCAGATTTGGGAACAATGAATGAGAATAGAATATGCAGTCACATCTTTTAGATAATAAATACACTCTGTCAACTTTTTTATCTTCCTCTTAGCTTACTTTGATTATTTATGGTCTTTTCCTGTCTTCTGAACCCACTTGACCTTACAACCTGAGATACCGAATGAAGAGCCAGAAAGTTCAAGTTCAGACAGAAAAATGATAATGCTAACAATAATAGCAACAATAACAACGCCAGCTAAAGTCCACTAGGCAGTTAGCGCATTCTGCCGCATGGAATCTTCTATGACCTTGAAAACAGTGCTCACCTCATTTGACCAGGAAGAGCACGGGGACCACCAGAGTGAAAACCTGAGAACTGCAGGAAGTTCCGCCCCTAGGCCTCCCTGTCACCAGGCAGGCACCGCCATCTCTCCTTTGCAAAGCCATCTCCCTCTTCACCTTTCTCGGTCCTCCCAGCCTGGCTTTGACCCCAAGCCAGATTCACTGTGGGATCCAGGGAGAGGGGCATATCTCTTTGTGTTTTGCTGCTTTCCTAACTGCAGAAATAAGAGCTGGGATTATCTCCAAGAGCACATGAGACGATGCTGGTAAAGCCCTGACGTCTCTCCTGGAGATTTTCACAAATGGATAAACCAGCTCACTGAGCAGGCAGAAGAGGCCTGGGGGAGGCGGGCACATTTGGAGTGGGAGGGGGGGAAAGTTTAACCATTTCAAGAAAACAGGGCACTGTGGTTTCTACCAGCCCTCGGCCGCAGGCATCAAGCAGCCCTCCTGTAGGAGACGAGCATCTCCGCCTCACTGGGACAAATACGGCTCCTCAAAGGCTGCTCATCACTTCGTGCCAGCTAGATGACATAAAAAAAATACAGGACACTAGAAGATTTACAATTAGCTGCCACAGACCTACTTCTCTTCCAGGCCAGAAATTGGGAAAGACTTTCTATAAAAGTCAAGATAGTAAATATTTTAGGCTATAAAAGATATATGTATGAGGCAAGCAGTCCACTAGGCAGTTAGTGCCTTCTGCCACACGGAATCTTCTAGGACCTTGAAAATAGGACTCGTCTCACACACAAATGAGCATGGCTGTGTCCCAATAAAACTTTATTTACAGAACCAAGCTTGGCCACAGACATAACTTGCCAACCCCCATGCTGGCCACCATGGAGACAGAGTAGAGGCTCAGTTGGAGCCGCCACGCTCCCTGTTCAGTCCTGCGGCATCACCACGAGGACCAGACGAGGCGCTGCCCACTGGATTATGTCCTCAGAGAGCTCAAACCCTCAAGGCAGAGCCTGGACAGCAAAAGGCTGTTAAGCAACAGCTTATCTTAATCCCGCAGGGCAGGAGGCCAGTGAGCCTCTGCCTTTGTCCGTGGATGGCCCTTCCCAGAAGCCAGACAACCTGTCAACAAAGCGGACGAGGGCACAGGGCCTTTCAACCACAGGAGGCGTTAGCTTCTTTGAGTAAATCAAAGGAACAGATGACAGGCCCGCATTATCCAAGAAGTTGGCAACAAGGATGCTTAGAGTTATACTTTCGGACAAGAACACATGGTTCTGCTCCCCACGGGCCTTCTTTGACCCCCAGCTGCACCCTGGGACCACATGACATGGAGCCACCCCTTTACTCTGGACCAAGGCTGCAGTGGCTTCCGGCTTGGACTGTCTGGCTTGACTTCTGCAGGATGCTTTCTTGATGTAACATTCTCAACAGCAGCTGTCCTTCAAGTGCATGACCCGCAGGATGCAAAGAAGCCAGCATGTACGCACTGTTCGGTCTATTACTGTAACTCCTCACTGTCTGTATGCTTTTGGTTCTGATCTTATTTCTCACTGCTTTCCTTCATAGCACTACGTCTGTTCATTTCTAAATTAGCGTTTAGCCTTTAGTATTCTCCCAGAGGTAATGTCATCTCCACCCTTCACTGTTCTGCTTTCTGAGTGAAATGATGTGGAATAGGAATGGGCACAGTATTTGGAGAGATCTTGGCCCGAAGGTCTGAAAGCCAGCATCTGAACCTTCCGGGGCTCTTCCTGTCTGCGGGAGCTGGAGCAAAACAGTGACCACCTTTAAGCTTGACTTGCTTTACCTGCAATAGAAGGGCAGGTGTGGAAACCATGGGATGGTACTACTGCAAGGATGAGATGGAGGTAAATATGGAAGATTTCTCTTCTAATTCAATAATAAAAACACAAATAATTCAAATTAAACAACAAACACAGGATGGACTGGATATGTTCCCAAAGAAGTTGCACAAAAAACAAAAATCATGTGAAAAAATGCCAAACATCACCAATCATCAAGGGTGTCTAACTCAAACAAGTTACAGTGAAATGGCCCTTTACATCCATTAGAGGGACTCTAATCAAATAGTTACAACATATCATTAATGAGGATGTGGAAAAATTGGAACCTGCATCCACTGCTGGTGGAAATGTAAAATGGTCTAGTTGCTTTGGAAAACAGTCTGCTGGTACCATAAAAAAATGAAACATGGAGTTACCATGTGACCCAGAAATTACACTCCTCAGTATACAGCCAAGAGAAATAGAATCATATGTCCACATAGATACTCACAAATGAACAGTGTCATTCATTACAGAACTACTCCTGAGAGGCAGAATGTGGAATGACTCAACATTAAATAATGAACAAATAAACTAAATGTGCTAATCATACAATGGAACGTTATCTAGTAATAAAAAGAGATGTGTCTGTATAAAAAAGGAAACTATTATAAATGAAAAGGCAACCTATAGGAAGAAAATACATACAACATATCAAATAACGGGTTAATATCCAAAATAGATCAGTTCATAGGAGTAAATTTAAAAATAATAATCACCTAAATTTTTAAGATGTACAAAGGACCTGAGTAGACGTATTATGACGAAGAAATGTACACAGTTAACAGACTTCTGATAAAGTGCTCACTATCACTCATCACCAGGGAAATGCAAATCAGAATCATTAGGTCTCACCTCACACTTTTTAGGATGGTTATTACCAGAAAGTCAAAAGACAAATGTTGATGCAGAAACAGTGTTGCTGACAGGAATGTAAATTAGCACAGTTATCATATAAAATCAATGTGAAGTTTCCTAAAAAATTTAAAAATAGAACTACCATATGATCCACCAATCTGAACTTTGGGTATGTTTCCTAGGAAAAGAATATGACTAGCTCTAAGAGATACCTGCACTAATGTGCTCACTCCAGAATTATTCATAATTATTCAAGATAAGGATACAACGTATCGAGTGACAGATGAAAATACGGTGTAAGTATACATGCAGAACATTATTCAGCCTTAAAAGAAGCACATTCGGTCATTTGCAACAGCACGAATCAACCTGGAGGTCATTGTTATGTAAAGTGAAATAAACCAGACACATAAAAACACATACTGCACAATCTAACTTATAGCCAGAAGCTAAAAGTATGGAAATCATAGGAACAGACAATTTTAGTGTAGTCTGCAGTTGCATCAAAATCTCCCACCCCAAATACGCAGAAAATTGGGGAAAGAATATGAATTGACAAAACTATGGGGTTTCTCCAACAATAAAGACAAAAAGTAGACTGAGGACAATATTTGGACGCTTTGGCAAAGCCCTGAAAATTCTTGGAAAGCAGAAAACCAGGACTCCTGCCTGGTTAAGAATAGGTGTTTAGTAGGAAAAACTGATAGGACCTGGTGACAACACTATAACGCTGTAACACATGGATGATATTCGAGAATGAACTGGAGCTGACCTGAGTTTGCTAATCTTGGACTGTCCAGGCTGATGTGGCCTCAGTGAGGACAAGGGTGGAAAGAAGGAGGCAATTTATGGGAGAAAAGGGGCATGTTCTACTACCAGAGCATAACATTTGAGCAATTGATCCTAACTTGAATGTCTACACTAACCTAACATAATGACTTTTAAGCAATCTTCTGTAGGTTGGTTCCAGGATGATGAGATGTGAAATTTTACTTAAATGTCAACATCATTCAGATTGTTTAAGACTCTATGAATCTTCAGAAATTTCTGATTTATTTATTTATTTATTTTTAATTTATTTTTGGTACCAGGAATCAAACTCACGAACTTGCACTTGCCAGGCAGGTGCTGTGCCACTGAGCTATATCCCTGGCAGAAATTTCTAATTTAAAACTGTCTTCTAGATATAAAGTCACAGACTGAGTCATCTTGCACTTAAAAAATAATCATGAAAAGCATGTTTAAGAATGAAAAACTAAACTATGTAAGTTCTTCCATTGATAGAAGGAGGCAGGTTCTCACAATTTTAGAGACTCTTAAACAACTCAAAAGGATTTATGATAATCATTTTCTGTGCTTTAATGATGTTATATCATCAAACACTGAAAATCACAAAATTAGAAAACAACAATTTCTAAAAGCAGTCAGTTATCTGGAATCTACTGATTCTTGAACTAGACTTTTAATTAAAATGTGATTCTGGAACTAGCCTTTTAATTAAAACATGAAAGACTCATGTGTCCAGTGTGTTCAACTATTGGTGTGTAGTGAAACTCACTGGCCCAAGTCCCGTAGACATTTCTTCTTCAAAAGACACCATCCACCTCCTTAAGGATGCTGAAATTTTGGGTCTCTGACATTTGCTCTGGGAAAATAACTGAACAGTGGAGTGCTTGAGTGCAAAAAGCTGGAACTTGCATAAATCCAGTGACTCCCCAGGACAGGGAGATAATTCCATGACTGAGTGTGGAGTCTGTGTCTACTACTTTTTGCTCAAAACCAGTCTTAGCAATTTTCTTTAAGGACATTCTCTTCTCTAACATGAAGTGGCTTCTGAACTCAGAGTTTTAAAAGTTTTGAAATCAAATGTGAATTTTTAAGGCTTCTATGTATATATTTAAAATCTTTTTCTCAATAGGGAGTTACTGGTTTTTGGCAGGGATCACAAAGGTGTCTGTGACCCAGAAGGACTAAAACCTCAGCACATGGGGCTCCTAAAACTTAAAAACACTGAAGTTTATTTAGTGAATCTCTGTGAGACGAGCTAAGTTCACGTACTTCCTAGGAGTCAGGTCCTCGAAATCTAGTCACCGAGCAGTGAAGTTGTAGCTGTGTATCAACTGCCTGCATAACTACTCTGGCCTATTATTTGCATATCTGACTAATTATTTTTTTCTAATATTTCCATCTACAAAATTAAAAAAAATCAGAGTCACTCTTAGCACAGTCTCTTCTCACTTAGAAACATACTATTATTGTCAGTTTGAAAACTGAAAATAGCATTGAAGTTTGTGCTAACATTTAGTGGAAATGCCTGTTTTTAAGTGGTAGGGAGCTCGCACTCCATCTGGTGTGTTTCCATTTTACCTTCCATTCTCAGTGAATTTTAAAAGTCAGCTGCAGCGTCACTTTGCCTTCTGCAACACGGATGTGGTCTCCCCGTGGAAATCAAAGAGAAGGAGACCCTAGGGCAAGTGGTTCTTTCTCAGTTGAACTATTTAGTGTCATGGGCTCACAAAGAATCTCAGCCGAAAGCAGCTTAGGGGTGACCAAGATGAATACCTCTCAGTTGGGGGATAGAGAAACAAGCCTCAGACAAAGAGAATGGCCACAGTCTCATTGGCCGCCTAGCCAGGACTTCGGCCGCCCCGAGGGGCTTTTCTGATGGTCCCACAGTCACTTGCTTCCCTCCACAGCCCTTTGTCAGAGCACACCACCCTCCATTTGTTAATAGTTTCTGCTTTCTAGCATGGTTACTGCCACTCATTTCCTATCCCTCCATATGCGGCAGGCTAGCATATCAAAGTAATCACTGGTGGACCATCCCTCACTCTCTGGGCTAGAGGGAAGTGTGTCTACTGCTTAGCCGTGGTCTTAGGCACTTACTCTTGACTTCAAAGTGCAAAGCCCAGTGTGAGAGAAAAAAAAATGATTCACGAGGTTAGAAGAACAGTTCCACCTGACTAACCCAGACTTGAAAAAAGAGTTTCAAGCCAGAGAAGGGGCAGAACTCAGAGAGTGAGTGAGCAAGAGACAGACAGACAGATAGACAGACAGAGACAGAAGGAGAAAGAGAAAGAGGAAAAAAGAGAAAAAGAGAAAGAAATAGGTGTATTGAAGGAGTATGATCTATCCTGCTGCTCCTCAATATCTGAATCCTAATATCTGGTGGTTAGTTTTTTATTTGCTGGCAAAACAAATTTGCATGGCTTAAAACAACACAAATTTATTATCTTAGAGCTTTGGAGGTTAGAAGTCCATAATGGTATCTAAAAGAATTTAAAATCAATGTGTCAGCATTGGTTTTTAGAGGATCAAGGGGAAAATCTGCTTGAGGCATTATTTTTTGTTTGTTTGTTTGTTTGTTTTGTGTTTTCTAGCTTTTGACAGCTTGCTGCTTTCCTTGGCTTGGGACCCACTTCCTCCCTCCAGGGCAGCAGTGACCCGCTGAGACCCTCTCCCCTAGCAGCACTGATTCCAATGTTTTGCTTCCCTCTCCACCTTTAAAGGTTCTGGGATCATGTCAGGCCCACCCGAGTGCCCAGTACACTCTTGTCATATTTTAAAGTCATCTGATTAGCACCTTTACCTTAACTCTTTCCTGTCATGGAACATATTCACCAGCCCTGAAGATGAGTACCCGGCCACCTTTGGGGAACCATAATTCGGTCTTCCTCATGTAATGTGCTGTAAATTGCTCCTGCAAATTTGATAAACTAGCACAGTGAATGTGAATCCTCCTTTTCCCATCCATAATTCCATGCAGAATTCTGACAGTACACAGCTTGGCGAAGAGGGTGAAGAAGGACTATCGTAGCCATACAAGTGTGGGCTGGTGTGGGGGAGAGACTAAATCTTCTGTGGCCCTTGGCCTAGGAAAATGTAGAGGAAGACACAAACTTTTCTGGGTCTGTCTTAAAAAGCGCAGAAGACCTCAGAGTAAGTGCTCTCTGTGGGCTTGTCACCAGATGCAATGTCAAGACCATGGACACCTCGAAAGCTATGGGAAGAGAATTATTACCATCTCCCAAGGGTGATGGCCTTTGCTATGATATCAGTGTGGACAAGGATGTGTACGAGGATCAGGCAAGTTGGATTAGATGCCAGAAAGAACAACCAAGGACCACATCATCCCTGTCCACCCTCCATGACATGCTGCTCATAAAGGATGATAAATTGACAGGTTGTAAACCAGACTGAGACTGAACTGTAGGCCTGACCTGGAGGAAATAGGACTGAATTTGCTGAGAAAAACCTGGCCCTGAGACAAAGGAATGGTTTGCTATCACAACCAGATTCTAAACTACATTTTAGAAGTAAGAACATTTCATATTTGTACAGTCGAGCTGATGACTGTCAACATAGTAAGAGAGGACGTGGTGACCAAGGAGAAATTTGAGGCAAGACAAAATAAATAGAATTAAGGCTTATATCTTGCTGCCCCCACAGCCTCATGCACTGATAGGCGGGGCGTTTTGGAGGTGACTGGATTGGAGTGGGCGACACTGGATTGGACCACTAATGGGTCACAGCTGGGTGTGATGCTGGATGTGACGTAGCCTGGTGGGGAGAGGTGGGTCGCACGGGCGTGGCCCAGAAGGAAAAATGCTTCCCACTCCCTTGATCTTCTCTGTTGCCTGCCTGCTGTACCATGAACTGCTCCTCCCCTGCCATGCTGCCCTGCTTTGGTACCAGCTGACTATAGACTGAAACCTCTACAAAAGCTGTGAGCCAAAATAAACCTCTTCGCACGCCTTTAATCCCAGCACTCAGGAGGCTGGTGTAGGAGGAGCGTGAGTTCGAGGTGTGAGTTCCACGCCAGCCTGGGCTACAACGCAAGTGTAAAGCCAGCCTGAGCTACATAGTGCGACCCTGCCTCAAAAAACTAGGACCAGGAGTTTGGCTCGGTGGTTTAAGCGCCTGTCTGGCAGGCATGAGGTTGTGAGTTTGATCCCTGGTGCCACACACACACACAAATAAATAAATAAATAAGCCTTTCTTCTTTCTTTCTTTTACTTTATTTTTTGGTACCAGGAATCAAACCCAGGGCTTCGCGCTTGCCAGGCAGGAGCTGTGTCACTGAGCTACATTCCCGGGTAACCTGTCCTCCTTCACTTCATATGTGTTGGGTTTTTTTGTCTCGGAAAAGAGAAAGTAACTAAGGCAAATGGGAACAGGAGTCTGCAGAGTATCACATCAGCATGGAGGCCTATTTTTGTGAGTCTTTTCCTTTGCTTCTGAAAGCAAGAACTCAGGAAAAATTTGGTTGTGTACAGTAATTTTGTTTTTAACAATGCAGAGAGTAGAAATCCCAAAAAGGTCATTTGTCTTACTATTTCAGGTCACACACAAGTATTTCCCATGAGGTCTTTATAAGACTAACTCAATTTATTTCACTATAACCATGGAACCACTCACAATAAGCATTGGTCTCTGCCAACGAGTGAAGAAGAATATAGGTGTCTGCTTTATCCAGTGATCCCTAGCCAGGCGCAGTGGCAGGGGCCGGTTATCTCTGCTAAGGCTGAGGCAGCAAAGAAAGGGTTCGAGGACAGTTTGGGTAACGTAATGAGACTCCACCTCATGAAAGAAAGACAAGAGGAAAAAAAGAGAGAGGGGAGAGAGGAGAAAGGATAGAAGGAAGGAAGGAAGTAAATTAACTTAACAAAATGACCTCCAGTAGTTTTTATTAATTACAGAATTATTGCAGACTCATTATATAAAGTTTGGGAAATAGTAAACAGTGCAAAGAGAAAAAAACATGAATGATCAAGTATTCCATTTTCAGCTACAACCATCTAAACTTTTTAATTACAAAGTATATACCCTTTCATGCTATTCTTTGTATGCCCCTCTTTTCATCAAAATCTACATATCAATATTTTAAGAATTCACTTAATGACTGCATATATGTATGTATCATTAAAATATTCATGTATTATTCAGTATTTAAATATTTCCTGTGTTGGGCTGGAGATTTAGCTCAGCAGCATAAGCGCCTGCCTGGTAAGCATGAGGTTGAGTTCAACCGCCAGTACCAAAAAACAAATAAAAATAAAAATAAATTTTCTATGTTGAGGTTTTTTCTAAATAATTAGGTCACTTATACACCTATAACAAACCTACATGTACAAGCTCTCTGTGGTGATTTGGAAACTATGATACAGATAAGAGAAATTTTCAGACTAGAGGGAGATAACACAGAAATGTCTATTATTCTCTTGGCAGGGTACTGACACAATTCCAAACACGCAGGCCCAGGCAGACTGGTCTACCTTGGAGGGTGTTGGTGGGACTTTGGGGGAATGGCAGTTACCAAATTAATTTGCAGGTGGACTGAAGAAATGAATACAGGTACAGAGCTGGCCTTGGTGATTTGATAAGGGAGTTAAAAGCAAGGTCCTAGTGTACCTCTAGTCCAAGGCTGGATGCTCCACCCTTCATAAAATTTCATTCTTCACTAGCAGGCTTTGTTATGTTGTTGGAAATATGGAGTAAGTTCTTTCTTGAGAGGAAGATCTGACAGGAGGGAAGGTAGTAACCAAAAATAATGGACCATTTACATCTAAAATGAAAGTCGTAGAACTGAGGAATGGGTGAAGGCAGCATTGAATTCAAAGGTTGGGGAAGTAATACATTCAGCTCAACAATCATTTCTGGAGAACTTACCTGATGAGATTGTGGGACTTTCTCAAAGGAGATAGAAAGGAAAATGGTGAATAGAGCACTTCTGGGAGTTCATAGAGGCAGGGAAGCAAAACAAAACCCAGACTCCAGGAGCCAGGCAATCTGAGTATGAATCCCGGGTCTATTTCTTACTTTCTGCCCTAAGAAAATGTATGAGGCTTCATGTGCTTCAGTTTCCGCATTGGATGGAGATAAATATAACTTAATATCCTATTTTGTACTTCATGGATGCACAAACTTATCAGCATGCTAATATCCTAATCACATCATGTCTTCTCCATTTGAGGGTCTCGCTGGTTGATGAAAATCTTTCCACAATCTCTCTCAAGAAATCTAGTTCAGCTGTATTCCAGATCACCAATGGCTGACTTCCCTCAAGATCTTGATGCTCTGGATATTGAGATGAGTCTTGAATGAAGGAAATATTCTATGGTCCCAGGGAAGAAAGATAAATGGTACACAAACCTTGCAGATGGGAGATAATTTAAGGAAACAAGTTGAGTTTCTTACTTCAGGTGGCAAAAATAAACTCATCCTCACTCTTCACTTCAACTGAAAATTCATACATGATTTGACCCAACAGTACAATGTCCTTTCAGTAATTTAGAAGAGTTTTCTAAGACACAAAATTCTTTTAAAGAAACAAAAATGTGCTAGAACAAGGACTGCATTTCTGTGTAGAGGAAATACTCTGTGAGATCCTTAGTTACTCTGAATGTAAGAAGGATTTTCAACAGGTACTAGTGCAGCTGGCCCAGAAGATATTTATGATCCATGGAGAGTTGTAAGCAAGGACTGTTCCTTCTTGAGAAAAATAAGGCAGCAATTTTCTTTTAAATATTTTAGCGTGTTATCATGACATGAATACACTATAAGGCATGCAGAAGTATTTAAGAGGCTCAGTGAGCAAAATCAGCTTAGAAAGAATGACCTTGGGAATTGTAGATGCCAGGCTTGAGTGTGTGGATGACTTCTGTGGATTTAAAAATACATATATAAAGGAGTTAACAATTCTTAGCTGGGCATATCCTAAAAGTAGAGAAAAAAATTAACCTTGGAAAAAGCCAGTTTGTTTCCCAGTATGTCTGAATGGACTTCTTGGTAGCAGGGTGTCCAGGACATATAGGGTTTAGTGTAGGTCTAAGATTGGGGCGTGGACGCATGTGTACACGTCTCTAAGACTGCACAGGTGTCTGGAAACCAAGATTTAGGGCTGTCACCATCTCCAAGAAAAGCGCTTATCTTACTCTCTTTGTTTTTTGTAAAAATGAAGGAAAATATTTTTCTCAGATCAAAGCAAAGAGTGATGGAAGCAGAGGTTTTATGGGCAAACAGACTTGTTATGAACGAGATTTGCCATTCAGGCCATAAGACTGACCCCTTACCCTGTGTGACACTCTGTTTCAATTAAATCTGCCCTGCTGGGTTTATGAAGATTACAGTAATGTATGAATAACACCTCCCTTAGCATCCAGCCCATTGTGGATTCTCTAAATCATAGTAACAATTATATTATATTATTATTTTCCAACAGTTTTCCCTAGGAACAAAGACTGGGAACTAGAATTACTTTATGACTAGTAAACTGAATTCAGAAGCCAAAAACATTTTCCCCTCATGATTTCATATATGCTAAACATGATAGACATATTTAAATATCAAGTCAATATTAAAGAACTTGGAAAAAACCAAGGTATTAATCCAATGTGTAGAATTTAGAGCTATGTGTACATCTGTTTTTTTTAATTTTCTCATTTCAGAATGAAATCTGGCAACTCTCAATAGACTCTTCTAAATAGTGGGTAGGCAGGGTGACATCTGATTAGGCTACTCATAGATAGACCATCATCTACAGAAATGATGACCACAACAGGGGCTCCTCCATCCTCCCAAAGTCATGGATTAGTGCACGAGTATGCCCAGTGAGATCAGCAGGAAAAAGAAAATAATTGCAGCCTCTGTGTGAGGATTTTTCTGGTCAACTCTGAGGCTATTTCATTTTTTAAATTTCATCAAAATCCTGATGAGAGATGATAAAATTTTAAAAAGTCAATCGTCTGATGACCTATTTCCTAATTTAGTTTAGTTTAGTTTAGTTTAGTTTAGTTTAGTTTTAGTTTAGTTACTTTTTTGTGGTACTTCTCATTGACCTACATTTCCAGACCTTTTTATCTTTTAATTTGTGATAGGGTCTTTCTAACTTGCCCAGACTGGACTCAAACTTCGGATCATCTTGCCTCAGCTTCCTAGAGTTCTGGGATTACAAAGTGTGTGCTACCATGACCCATTTATTTTACACTTTTGAGATTCAGAAAAAAATAAATTAATGTTTTCTAGATCCTGGCAGACAGGATGAAAATATGGCAAGGTTTTTGCATTATATTACACTTTTCAAAACCAAATGAAGCTCTCTAACTAATGAAACCTAGACCTGCACTATCCAGTTTAGTAGCCCCTAGCCACAGGTGACCAGTTTTAATTAAACTGTGTTAGAAATGTGAAGTAAACACTTGATTTCAAAGATATACCAAGAAGGAATATAAATATCACATTCATAATGTTTTATATTAGTTACATGCTGAAATGATAATATTTTGTTTATGCTAGGTTAAAAATTCTACCATTAAGTTTAATTTAATTTGTTTACTTATACCTGTTTAATGTGGCCACTGAGAATTTTTAATAAAACAGGTAACTAGGTTTAGATGTCTACCGGGCAGTAGAGCTCTGTAACACAGGGCGGAAAGAAGACACTGGGGACCTCAGCGGTGCTTATCAACTGGTGGTGACCAAAGTGCAAATTCCACTGGAGCACCTGCGATGGACTTCCAAACACCAGCCTGCAGTCTCTGGACTCTTCTGCTCCATGCCCTCCCTGAAGAAGGCAATTCAGAGGTCATACGGTTCCTCTCTCCGCGTGTGTGGTATCCGGATTTCAAAGATTAGTCCTGCTATTACCTGTAATGTGATTTATTTATAGAAGGTATTTGAGCTAAGTGTGTCATTCTTTTGCCTAAAGAATGACAAACAATATGTGGAAAGTAAAGGGACAAATGCTCTCAGTCTTCAAAACTGCACTAATTTTTTTCTCCCTTTTCCCCCAGTTTTTGCTCATTTTGATCTCCCTTTTGAAAAGAGAGGTAAGGACAACTACGTGGATTTTCTCTCTGAGGGAACTGCAATTTATATTGATGAAAATGTATCAATACTAAATTTATATTCCTTTTTTCTTTGTTTTATTTACCTATTCCTGCTCACTGTTTATTACCCCAATAATTTTTTCTCTAATTTCTATGTTCTCAGTCCTCTAAATGGTATAGATTTGGAAAAATTCTCTGAGCATTTTCTTTAGTGAATAATAGATTTCAAGTGACATAAAGTGGTTTGATGAAGTGGTTTTTCCTAGAATACCATGCATTGAGTGACAAGTGATTAACTTTTTTCTTGATTAGGCCTCGCTTAACGTGCAACTGAGCACATTAAAATGGCATAGGAGAGCAATTAGGGGGAAACTGACCTAGAATGGCAGCACTCAAAGAGAACTCCAGGAAAAACCTGAGAGGTGGCATCCTTTGTGTTGGGCTCATCTGATAGATGTCCTTGCATTTATCAGTCACTCTTTGCCTTATCTTACTGCTTTTCTCATTAGTGTCCAATGACTTCATAGTTTCAATGAAGGTTCCCAATTTACCGTGACCACCAAGATAACCCTCTGTGCTTCTCAGCATTCCGTTCTCAGCAGACCTTACCTAGCATGACTAACCTAAAATGTATACTCCCTGAACACTGATTTTTATGCAGAAAATGGATGCAAACAATTTTTAACCAGATAAACACTTTTATTCTGATTTTATATTCTTCTTCTGCAGAGATTTAACTGCTAATATTGGATGTACACCTCCCTCTCTCGTTAAAATATGTAACCTAAGGGCATTTGGAGAGATGGAAAAGGAGTATTTGAGGTCACATCATTAACTTATCACTACTATAGTTCATTTGTTGATTATATCACATGCAGATTCTTTGAGTTAAAAGTTGTCATGAATTTAGAAAAATCCATGAAGCTGTCTTTTTGTTCTGAACAAGAGATACCAATATTTTCATTTGAAAATTCTGAAATAATCAGAAACTTACCACTTATTAGGAGAGAATTGTGAACCCAGAGGGGAAAAAACTGATTAACTGTCTCACTGAAACACTCCTTCTTTTTTGGAGAATCAACTAGGGACCCATGGCCTTCCAGTCCACTGTCAAATGGTGTGTGAAAGAGATCCAAGTTCAACAATAAATATCGTCAGCAATATAATGGTTCTCTCCAGCCTTCCGGGCCAAATGACCTGCATTTTAGCAAATTGATTTTTTTATGCATTGTGTTAAGCCAACCAATTGTTTCCCATGACATGCTTGAACCCACAGTTTCTCCATCTACGAAATTCATGGTTGAATTTGTCCAATAGCTGATTGCTATTCCCATTTGCTTTAATAATACTCACTTCCTTCATCAGTAATGGGTTTTATACTCAGTGCACAATCACAACCATTCAGTGTCACCCATAAACATTTGATGAATTGTCCAATACAGTTATGAGAGTTGCTTATTTGAAACACAGTTGGAGTAAGTCTTTCTGGGTTAATGAGATGATGTACCATGACATTAGGCAAAGAGTATTTCCCTCCTTCACATTAGATCTACATACTCTTTTATCCAAGGATCCATTTGTGTCATTATCATAATCTTCATCAACTTGTCAAGATAAGAGAGGGCCCGCTGAGTTCAGATAAGGCCTCATATAATTCATGGAAACTTAAAGAAAATAAATGCAGACAGAGTGTAGGAGCTACAGATAAATACAATCTGCTTGGAGAACCATAAAGAAAGGGCTTTATAAGAAATTCTGCTTTGGAGAGGTCAGAGCTTGAACTCAGTTTTTAGAGAGAAAAAAGGCTTATCCTTTGAAATAGGGTACATAGAATAGTGCATAAAATACATAAGGACAAGTCCAAGTCAGAAAGCTGGAGAAAAAGCAAGTGATGACAAACTCAGAAAACACAAGGTTGGAATGAGAGAAAGAGTAGCTTTCAAGCCTGAATTCAACAAATCCCACATCTGTATTTGTTATTGGCAGACAAACCCAGGTTTTAGGTTTCTAGGGGGCAACTTACTTATTATCTCTGGCATGTATCCACCAGATTAGCCTTGTGATCAGCTGAGGTCTATAATCGCTTGTTCAGGCCTTTTTATTGTGCCACAATTTTCAGCCTTCTGCACACTGATTCCTGACCAAAGGATTCTGTTCTATCAGTGCCCCATTAAATTAACTTCAGATGTCTGATAGCACCATGTCAGAGTCTCACATGTGAAGCTACGAGTCAAAGAATCAACCTTCTGAAAGCAAGATAGCCTCTCCTTTTAAATTATATCAGAACCAGTAGGAAATTCCAAGTTCTTATAGTTCTTTCAGTTTTTCTACGTGCTTATCTCTTTACCAAACATCCACTGACAAGCAGCTCTTTGCCAGATTAGGGGCCTGCTCTCAAGGCTTTACAGTGATTCTGGGGAATGCAGGCACTGTATGTATACCAACACATGATTTCAAGTGTGGTGTTACAGAGTAAATAGATACAGTAATCCAGTAGAGTTTACTTGTGTGGGATAGAGGATTAGCGATTTTAGTTGGAACAGAAGAACGGTAAAAAGACTCTTTGAGGAGGTGACTTCGAGCTGAAATCCAGATGAAGTTAGGTAGTAAGAGGAAGGGGAGGAAAAGACAGAAGTTAGAGGCAAACACGGCAACGAAGTCCCTGAGTTTGAAACTAGAATAGTATTATTTGACAAAAGCAAGCAGTAAGAGAGAATGAGATCAACAGGAGCTGGGGAGGTGAGTAGGTAAAACCGGGGGTTTAAGTTGAAGAATTCACCCAGGGCTTCAGCATTGCAAATAAGTAAGTAGGGAGGTGAAACAGATGTTACAGATAATGGTAGAGAGGAGAGGGTTATTCACACAATAGACAGGGATCTCAAACTCAGATACCTACAGGGGTCAGGGCGGTATCACAAGTGAGTGAAGCAAGCCTAGGTAAGAGACAGACTCCTGAGAACTACAGTGACCTATACCATGAGTGACATGCCTGATAGCATCACGCTCATTAAAAAACACTGCAGACAAAATAAAGCACACCATTAAAAAATGCATTTTGGACAATAATCAGGTATGCATGAGGAGGCAAGGAAAGCCCTGGGCCACTAATACGCAAATCTGAGCTACAGGAAAAGCAGGAAGTAGGCTGGGAAAGAGAAAAGTCAACAAAATGGGATCTCATAAAAAACAAAAAAGGATTATATCTTGTATTCCACCATCTAAGCCACAAAAAAAAAAAAAAAAAAAAAAAAGAACTGGGTTTCATTAGGCAATAACCCTAATGCTGCAGTGCTAATAATGAAAAAGCAGCATTTTCTATAGAATTTGCACAGCCAGCCGGGTGTGCACCGGCACACATGTAATCCCAGTACTTGGGAGCCTGAAGCAGGAGGATGGCTGCGAGTTCAAGACCAGCCTGAGCTACATAGTGAAACCCTGTCTCAAAAAGATTTTAAAAAAACAAAACAAAACAAAAAAACTTGCACAGCCTAAAAATGAAGGTAGAGATGAAATGGGACAGATGTAACAAGACAGGAACTGCAGAGCCGTGAAGTCCAGGCAGTGATCAAATGCACACACCTGCATCAAGAATTGTGACCACACACACAGTGTCTGAATGGATTCAAGAATGGGAAGCTCACTCTCTCAAGTGCACTCTCACTGCTCAGGTTTTTCTCAATTTGACCTGCCGTTCCTGGAGATGACATTTGCCTCCTTATAGACTGATAATGCCAGATGGGCTCTCTGGGGCTCCACAGAACATACGTAATGCTTTTCCACTGCCATCCCTGCAGATATTTAGAGATGGTAACTCTGCTGCTATCATTCCTCTACAAGCCATCCCTTCTCCAGGTTAAATACCAGCCCTTTTCCAATCTTTGATTCTAGAACCTGGCATCCCAAAAACCCTTCTGTGAATCTTCTCCAGATTGTCACTATCATTCTTAAAATGGTGCCCAGAGAAAATGTGACATTCCTAACAGACGTAACTTAGGGCCCCTTCAACAACCTTCTCCATGTGGGAATATTATTGCATTGACTGACCTCAGTCTCCTGCCACCTCAGTTTCCCACCCCTCATCCTCCAAGGCAGTCTGCCTGCTGTATGTCCTGAAGAGATGCACAGCCACAGGGAGGGGTTTCGTCAGTGGGAAGAGTGCCATTCCTCATCACTCTACCATTTCCGATTAAGACCACTGAGTCTACTGCACATTACATCTCATAGCAATAAAGTTGACAATGCCTCATGCTTCCCATGCCTGTTTCTAGGAAAAACCTCATTATGTCCCCAAACCAGAGACGGAGTTTTACACAGGGAGGAAGATGAAACTAAGAATGAGTGGTTAAAGACAGAGAGAAAGTTGGAAATATGGCGCTTGGAAAGAGTGCCAGATGGCAGTATCCAATGACCTAGCCTTAATTCAGGTTATCCACTTACCCCCATTGCTACAATTATAAAAGCAAAATTAATAATAATAAGAGAACTAACTACCTCTTTAAAAATGTTTATTATGTGCCAAACCCTAAAATAAGACAGCTGGTCAAATATGTCATGAAATACATATGATGCTCTTTTAGAGTAGTATAAACTCTAATTTCCATTTTAAAAATAAGAAAACTAAAATGCAAATGTTAAGTTATTTTCCCAACATCATGTAGTTAGTAGGCAGCATTGGAATTTGGATCAGATTCTGCTCATTTCCAGGGTTGAGTGTCTTCACAATTTCCTTTAGTAGATATTCTCTATACTGCATATGACCTACGCACTGACTATAAAACAAACACCTCTCCTACTAACTACTTCTCCCGAGATGCTCCTCCAAACAGTTGCAATGTCAGAACATGTGCCATCCTTACCTGAGGGGCTGGAGATGGCATCAGAGAATGCGTGCAAGGGCAAGAAGACAGGAGGGAAAGGCCACACACTGACCACCACGCTGGACGCCATGTCTCAAATCAGGCTGAAATGTGTCTGTGGGACAATATCACTAGCATATTTGCAACATAAACAAGATTTCAAGGTGACTGCTCAGCCTAAGGAAACAGTGTTTTCAAGTACTCTTAATACCACTTTAGCAGTCTTCACTTACATATAAATCATGTGCTAATTTATTCATTAAAATATTCATGGCAATATTTTGTTAAACTTAGTTTATGTTAGTAGGATCTCTACTTCCTTTTTAATGTATCTCTTAATAATTACTCCATAATTCTGACTTTCCTGTAACATGTACTAAGCCCTTACCAAACCCCAAGCTGCATTCCACATGCAGTGAAAATAGGATCAAAGTACAGTACTATAGAGCGGCTTTGGAAAGCCCAGGTTTGGCAGAGAGCCTATTCCCATACCCACTCACACACCAAGACCTGCTGGGGATTTTCTTACATAATAACTGGTCCCCCCCACCACCACCACCACTGCCTTCAAAGTCACCTAGCACAGAATCCCTAGGGATGGATCCTCCTAGGAATTGAGATTATCGCAAAACAGCACTTAGGCACCAGTGATGAGACAATTTTCATCTGACACAGGTCTGCTGCGGCGCTTGGCAGGCACAGAAAGAGTAAGACAATAAGACATATCCTGAAGGCATTCTACCCCAAGTGGTGATCCCACATCCTCAGCAGTTCAGTGAGCCCCAGAAAAACAATGAGTCACACTTTTAAATGTTGATCTCTCTTTATTTTCATGACCTGAACAGCCAACTTACTGGCCAGTTACTGCAAGTAAGCCCCATAAACACACACAAAAAATCACTGACTCTATATGACCCGTGGAAATCAGCTGAAGGGAGTCTTATGGATTTACCTAGCAGTCATAGATAGACAACCGAAACAAAAAAGGCCTGAAAAAGGAGTACATGACAACTGTGGCACCTCTTGCTAATCAAAAGAGCACCTTTCTTTACATCCAGAAACACCCTCAAAGTCCTTTTCAACCGATCACTCTAGGGGACTTCTACCATTTGATCAGCAATTAGATGTGGGAAACACACTTGACTAGAATAAGCAGGCAATCTACAATGACTTTGTATTTTAAGCCAATCGAATTCCTCAGAGGCTGTGTGTTCCACACAAAGCAAATGAATATCAAGAGGTGGTTGTGCAGACAGGACCTGAAGAGCAGATAAGGTGACGCTTGCTAATTCACGTGTGTACTGATTTCACATTTATGACTTGGGTAGGAAGATCCACGAAACTGTTAACTACTAAAAGCTTTATCATATGCAGGCTACGCTGACATCATTCAAACCAGCTAGTTTCTACCTACCATAATTCAAATTTCCATTTTGAATAAACACTATTTGGAGAGACAAGTTAAGTTTCAGAATGTGCTAAAAACTAAATTTATGATTTGCTTCAAAGAACCCTATTATGAATCTGCTTGATTTCCATTGGTGGCATTACAGATTTTCTTCTGTGGAGATTCTAGACCAGAATCTCCACACAAATATTTAGTGTCCTGGCAAACAACAAGGCAGAAATCACAAGGACTCCGGCTGCTGCTGGTTTGCATTTAAAAAAGACATTATTAGAATTTATTTGTCTCACAGTCCCATGAGGGTCACTTGGTCTCTAACGCTACTTTCCGAGTTATCCTGGGTAAGTCCCATCTAAGATCACATCTAGTGGTGACATCTGGTTCCCTTGGTTGATTTCACCTCCCTGACGGCCCCTGTGATCAGACGGCAAGAGCGCAGCAGGCACTCACCTCCTCATAGATGCTGTCGTTCCTGCGAAAGTCTCCAGCCTTTCGGGGAAGAATGTGGACATGAACGTGCTGAAAACGGTAAGACAGAAAAAAATAAAATAAAACATGATTATCTTTCCACATATGTTTAGACTTGACAGTGACGTTCTCATGAAGCCCAATTACTCAGCACTGGTTACTGCTGGATTACTTTTCAGAGGAAGATGATGTTCACTTTCAGTAATTATATATGAAATCTGCTGAGAAGAGAGGCGCAAAACAAGAGGCAGCAACTTGGCGGCATACATGAGTTTGCATGAAATGTCAGAGTCTTTTAGAGGCCTTGTGGTATTATTCATAGTTGTCAGTCTTGGTTGTATTTAGCCAGTGCTTTAAAATGACAATATGTCTTAAAAGATGACCACTGTGACTCTGAAACTGACAGGAAATAAGAATTGGCTAACAGAGCACTGCATAAATAAAGGCTGAATGAAAGAAAAGAGAAAGTAGTATGGGTCATATTACAGATCTGGGACTTTAAATAATAATTGCATAATAGTAATGCAAACAGTTTCCATTTATTAAACTTTTAATACTCCTAAAAATCCTATACTAACACGATCTCCATTTTTCATACACAAAAACCAATGTTCAGAGAGGTCATGGTAGACTCAGCACAGGGAGTTAGGTCAGCTGACTTTCACCCCCTTTCTCCCTCAGCTTGGGCACTGATTGTGTGAACACAATCTTTTAAATGGCCCATTTCTCTAGTCTACTAAAGTGCACAGGTAATATACATAGCAATGCTATTATACAGAGATCATGAATCAAGGCTCACAGCATATCTCATTCAATATATTATTCAAGGCTGAACTGCCGTTTGAAAGTTTTACTTTCCCAGTAGTGCCTATTGTACCCTGGCTGAAGTTAAACCTATTTCTGCGCTTGAACCATGTTCCCATGTTTATTACAAACCACAACAAGGAATCTGAAAATGAAAAGCCTAAGTGTGGAGAGGCAGGCAAAGAGTCAAACCTTGTCCTTGATCACGCCTACCTCTTCTTGATTACTGTGATTAGGTTGCAGAACTCCAAAGGACCTCCAGAGAATGCAAGATTAAGTGCCCCTGTGGCTTTGTATACAAGGAAGGGAAAATGACATGCTATTAAAGCAGAGGCAGGGAGCAAGGCGGTCCAAGGTGAATGAAGCAGAGAGAAGTTTTGCATTAGCCCCTGGGCACACAGTCCCCAAAGAGTGATGCGTTTTCACCAGAATCTTCTCCAGTCAATGGCGAGGCTGGTCATGGATCCCTCAGCAACTGGAGCACATATGTACACAAGGTACAGAGACTGTGTGAGCGTAGGGAGGAGGGAAACCAACTAAACAAGGGCAAGTAAACCAGGAACAACGCAGGAAGCAAATTCTTAGGAGACAGCCAGGTGGTGTGGGGCCGGGTTAAAACTGATGAAGGCCCATTGATTGGATGACATAAAAGCAACACCAGAAAACAAAGGGAAAGAGTTGGGGACCACAAATTCCCAAGAGTTAATTTTGGATACTTCCCTACGGGATAAAATGGAGGCTTGGGATTATTTGTGTCATCCATTTGGGATTTCCCACTAACTCTTTAGGGCTGAGTTATCCTCTCTGACCCACTAAAACTAAAACTAACACCACTAAGTCTAAAAACACCCTCCAGGGGAAGATCCTGTTTAGCACAAGATCATCTCTGCCTCCTTGAGTCGTCCCAAGATTATATTTGCCTGCTGAGTCACAGGCCTCTGAGTCTTCCGACAATTTAGAATGTTTCACTAGCCCTGCCTATCATCGTACACATCGAAAAAATAGTGGCTGTCTTGGACTGTCACTCTCTTGGCCCATCTACAGACATCAACTTCCCAGTCATTCATCACATACTACTAAATTTGTCTCTGTTTCTTATTTTATCCTCTTGCTGTACCCTTAACACAGACAATTGGGGCTCTTGCATGGGTCTCCAATACAAAAGTGTCCAATAACAGGGACTTAGCCCACTGTGAGAAGGGGCTTTCTCTCAATCTTTACTTCCCAAACCTGCTGCTATTGTTCTTCTCTCCATCCTTTCCTTTTTTACTTCCTCCAAGTACTCCTTCTTCTTTTCTTTCTTCCTCCCTCCCATCCATTTATCCATTTATCCATCCAATATGTATTATTTCTCTTACACTTTCTAGCACTTCGATCTCTCAGAACAGTGCTCTGCAGGTAAGGCACTGGCAATACACGCATTAACTATTTACCAGAAAATACAGTATCACGGTGCAGTTGGACCTACCATGGAACCAACTGGGTGACCTTGTCATCGCTGGCCTATTGGTCAGCATTGTTGTCTGTAATGGTGATAGCAAAGTTTTTTACCTCATAAAGGGGTTAAGAGGATCAAATCTTCCAAGAATGTGTTTAGCATGGTACTAAACACACAGGACTCAATATGTATAGCCACAATAGAATTATTCTAGTTAAAAAATTTTTGATACTTGAAGATCAAGTTGATCACATTGAAAAACTGATTCACACACTAGCAGGAAATATATTTCAGAAGATCCTTGAATGCAGAATTGTTAAAAATCTCTTTTACCAAAACTTGTTTCTCTGGTTTTGACTAGCAGTTTTCAAATGTGAACTTCTTAAAATATTAGATTTCCAGGTCCCAAAAATCTGTATTTCTAACAAGTTTTCATGATGATAATACTGCTGGCCAAAGCCCAAACTTTGAGAACCACTGGCTAAGCAAGCATCTGGTTCCTAACCATGCTCTTGCCAAGTGTACTAATGTGGGCACCAAGGTCACCCCTGTTTTGCCTGCCTTGTTGCATTATGTGAAGACTCACTTGTGAGTGCTTCTTGGTCTTTCCGTACTCTAACTATCTTGCTAGTCTGACTAGCCTACTGACATATGGCTGGCTGTGAACTTGCAGTAGGAGAACCTTCGGGGGTGTGCCTATCTTCTGGCTCCTTTCCTTCATATTGCTTTTCTGAATCCAGTGTTTAGAGCTATCTCTGTAAGCTCCATTACCACCCATCCTGGAAATGCCACTCCTGATCACTGGTAACCACTTGAAACTCACCATGACACCACAGATAGTAAACAGCTCACTGTAGAGGTGATTCTCCCAGAGGGCATGAATCGCAACTCAGCTTGATGTTTTGACATAAACTCTTAAGTAACAGGCTGATCCCAGAATCCTGATAACACACTCAGCTTCTCAGAACAGGGAAATCACGACAGAGTCAGCTCAAAGCCTCACTGCTGTGAATGAGTAACATCACCATGGCCTTCCAACAGAATGGAGTTCAAAATTAAAACACTTTGGCAGAGATGGAACAATTTAACATAACCTGTTCATATTAAGCAGCGATGATCACAATTTAACTTTTCAAAGAGTTAACAAAATATCCATTTACTAAAGCACCCTATAATTTTGCTAGGGATTGTAGTTGAGCAGCTTGAGGTGGAAGAGTACTTTAAAAGTATTATGCTACATTCCAGAAGTATCTCATCTTGAGGGGCCAAGGCACGACCTGGGAGAAAACTCTTGCAAATCATATACCTGATAAAGAACTTGTACTCAGAATATAGAAAGAACTATTACAACTCAAGAATAAAAAGAAAATACAATTAAAGTGGGCATAGGATAGGAATATACAGTTCTCCAAATGGACCCATACAGCACATGAAAATATATTCAATATCTTTAGTTCAAAACCACATTATGAGATGTCATTTAACACCTATGAGGTTAACAATAATAAGAAAGGTAATGACAAATATTAATAAGGAAGTAGAGAAATTGGAATTCTTGTGCAAGTTGATGGGAATGTAAATGGTACAACTACTTTGGAAAACAACTTGGCATTTTGTCAAAAGGTTAACCTCAGAGCTGCCATTTGCACCATGAGCTAACTTTGAAGCAATTTGTTATAGCAGCAAATATAAAACCAATGCAAATGACTTTCTAACACTTTTATTGTAGAGGTTACATACTTTTTCATCTTCCTAACACCTATATGAAGTTAATATTATTCTACCAATTTGTAGGTGAAGAAAATGAGACAAATTTTTCCCCTCTCAGATCTCATCATATAAAAAAGCTTTTAGTTTGCCCTTCCCTTGAGCCAGCAGAAGCCATGCTGAGTCTGGGAGGAGTACAACAAGAAACGAATTGGCCCTTCCTGTGACCCACGAAAACCATGCGGGGCCCAGGAAGAGAGACAAGTCAATTCGCCATTCCTGTGAACCAACTGGCATGTGGAGTAAGAATCAAGAACACCACCCCACTACCCCTGTAAGCAACCAGCTGATTCTAGGACAGGTTGACCTAATAGAAATTGAAGTACAAACAACTAAATGCTTTATTGTTTGACTAACTTTGTAGGCCTAAGGCCAGAAGTCTGAGCATCTATTAGGAGGGAAACAGTATACAATATAGCAAATATGGGGGATTTACCTTCGTCTTGCTTTTGAAATCTAACATTGTTCTCACTGTTTGGTTTTGTTCTGATTTATTGTTTTATTTTATTCAATGTTCTGTTTTGATTGGTTTTATTCTGCTTTGTTTTATTTTTACTATGTCTGACGGTGAAGACCACAAGATATACTATGATAGCCATTGTTGATTTCCTACTATTCTGTTTTGAAGTTCTGTACCATTTTCACTATTATGTTTTAATTGACTTTATTCTGTTTTAGTTTGTTAGATTTTATTTTCTTTAAAATAAATAAATAAATAAATAAGCTTTTACATAGCAAAAGAATTCACCAAAAGAGTGAAAGGTAATCCACAGAATGGGAAAAAAGTTTTACCAGGTAGTCTGCAGAGAAAGGACTAATATCTAAAATATATATAGAATCAAAAAATCAGATCCTCTAAATTTAAAGGCCCATTCCATAAATGAGCATTGAAAATGAATAGACACATCTCAGATGAAGAAGTACAAACAGCAAATAAATATAGGGAAAAAATGCTCAACATCTCGGCCATTTGAGAAGTCCAATTGATATGACACTGAGACTCTGTCTCACTCCAGAAAGAATAGCTATCATATATAAATCAACCAATAATAAACGCTGGTGAGGTTGTGGAGAAAAAGGAACCCTTCTCCATCGCTGGTGGTAGTGTAAACTGGCATAATCACTGTGGAGGTCAGTATGGAGGTTGCTCAAAAAATTGAATCTAGAGGATCCATTTGATCCAGATATTCCCTTTCTTGTTATTTTCCCAAAAGGGTAAAGGCATCATACCACAAAAATATATGCACACTCATGTTTATAGCAGCACAATTTGTAATAGCTAAATCTTGGAAACAGCCTACATGCCTATCATTGGATGAATGAATAAAGAAAACGTGATTTTTATATACAGTAGAATACTACTCTGCCAGAAAAAGTGTAAACTTGAGACATTTTTAGGTAAATGGATACACTAAGAGATAGTAATTTTAAGTGAAATAAATCAGACATACATATTCAAGTACTGCATCGTTTTTCCTCTGTGAGAAACTGAAAGCGTAAATAAGGACTGAAATGAATGATAGATATTGGGAAATAGGAAGAAAATGTTCAAATGAGAAGGTGAATAAGGGGAAAGGGGCAGAGGAAAGGAAAAAGGAAAAAGCCAGAATAGCAGGAAAAAAATTCAAACAAAGCTTTTGAAAAGAAAGAGGGGAAGAAGGGTTAAAGGGAGGGTAGAGGAATGGAGGAAAAAAGAATCAAGATATGTACAGGTACTAATTCCCTATGATGAATGTGATCTTTATGTTTATCAAAAACATACCAATAAAATTAATTTTTAAGTAATTTACCATGGCTAAACTCAGATAAGTCTTCATGTCTAATGCTCTTTCCATGAAAGTTTAGATAATTACCAAAAGCTCTGAGCTTGAAATAAACAGATGTATTTACAAAATAAGATTGTTTTCATTTGTTCATCATCAAAGTAAAATATGCACAGACAGAAAATTTGGAAGAGACAGAAAAACACACAGGAGAAAATTTAGAACCTCTATTAATCTCACTATCAAGCAATAACAATTCCATTTCTTAGTGTAGAAGAATGCAAATATAAATACTTTTCTCAGTCTTAGCGGTCTCAGAGGCATACACTGAATAAGGACACAAGTGCAGTGTGTGTTTTTTGGAATTGATCGCTGGGCACGTCAGTAAGGGACTGTCAGCCAAAGAGACCGCAGAGGAAAAGCAGCTGACACATGATGTGCCACCATGTGAGCTGCTAGTGCAAGTGACTAGAGCTTAGTCCTGCTCAAGAACTCTGAGACAGGGCAGGGCACTTACATTGGAGTCACCCAGAGATGGGGAACTGGGGTATTTACGTGACCGCCTTGTCCTCAGTGGAGAAGAACTGTTCCTAGGGAGGTGTTGGTACCCTACCACTTTCAGTATCCCTGCCCTGCGAGGGAAAAGAAGGGGTTTCCAGTGTCAGGTGGAAATCAGATCAGCTAGGCTCCATCACTTTTGGGGGGCAAAGCGATGTGGATGGAACACAGAAATCTCACAATCCACCTCTCCCCGGGTTGAAAGTTTCCTTTTCATGAATGAGACAACAGATAAATATATGGTCAATGGTTTTCAAAACGCATATCACAAGGCTGTAGTTTCCAGGCCCGGCCTGAAGGGGGCGGGCCCAGTGCAAACAAGAATACTACACCAGACAGGAGCGCATGCATCAGCTCCCCTACCACTGACTCAACCAGAGCAGCCCAGGGCTACCTATTTCTGTACTGGCATCCCATGCACAATGTCACTTGCAAAATGAATCTATTCCTTTAAAAAATACACAAACACTAAAAAGTCATGAAAACAATTTAGGATTAGAATTGGAAGATGTTAGTGGGGCACTTACCATGTTTAATTTCTCCATTTTTATGGATGAGGAAAGTGCCCGTCTCAAGACCAATAGCCAGTCAAAGATCAGGCAAGGACTTCCTAGCACATCTTATCTATCTTAGCTGCCACAGGTCTCAGAAAGGTAGAAGCCCATAGAGAAGCTTGGTATGCAAAGACTTGGGACTGACAGCCAGGCTTCGAACCCTCCTCTGCCTCTGATTGCGGGAGTTTCTTAATTTGTCTCATCTTCCTTCATCTTCCATTGCCTATAAAACTAGTATCCTAACACTTAAAATTTTTGTGCAGATAATATGAATATGTAAATAAAGTGTGTGAGTCAACTTTGGCATATCCGAATGATCCAGCATATTCTAACAACTGCATTCCATGACAGTTATTCTGGAGACATTTCACACAAGCTGCTTGCGTGCTAAACCAGAAGGCACAGATCTGCAACAAGCCAAGCTGGATGTGGTCTTCTCTGGGGCATCGCTGCCCCCAAGTTCATCTTTCTATGTGGCTGGATTCTGCCTCTTTTGATTGAGTCAGGATGAGTCTTCTGCTACTGAGTTTAGGGTCAGTGTGAAATCACTGTTACTTGGTGGTAGCATAAATGTCACAAGAAACAATGCTGCTCACAAGATTTTGAAGACAGCTCAGTGCGGCAACTGAGGAATAAAAGTAGGCTGTCAAAAGCCAAAGGCGCAAGTGATGGCTGGTGACCCCACTGTCAGTGACTTCCTTCACTGAGAATACTAGCAATTCTCAGGTGGCTAGAATGTCTTTCCTGGACAGGAAATAGTGATTTCTATGAGTCCAAATTGTCTCAGTTAAGAAACTTACAGGAACCTAAATAAATAAGTAAATAAATACATCGTCCAGGATTTGTAGAGACCCTGTAAGTTTTGTGGCTTAACAATTGTATTTTGAAGTCATACATCACTGGCGGTGCTCCAATGGCAAGTTATAATAATATATCACAAGAGGGATGGTGCTCTCGTGATGTATGGGTGCCGTATATCATCTAAGTACCACGGCTTTGATGATGTATTGCTCCCAACCACAATGAGAATTTAAAAGACCTTTTAGCAACCAGACAGTTTAAAATTTCAAATTTTCTAAAAATTAAGGTCTTTTCAAGTCAAATAAAAGCAAGATGATGGAATCTGATGCTATCTAAAGTGCCGCTGAACTCTGAGAGTGTGGCGATTTGTCTTTTCCTTTTCGCTTTAGGCTCGCAAGGTGGACAGAATTGGTAGGTTCTTTTCAATTCCTCTTCCATGAGAACAGGAGCTCAGGAAAGTGAACAAACACCAGCAAGTGTCAGTGCATCTCTTTGCCAATTAATTTCCCCCCTCATCCACACTGGAGCTCATCGTAATCCCCAAATATTAGCTTGCATGCCACGCTATGACAGGCAATGGATAAACCCCGGAGTGGTCATTTTCGTTTTGTTTGTTTTCATAAGCTCTTCCACTGAAATACAGAACAAAAAGAACAGATAGAAAGTAGAATCACTTCCTTCCCATTTCTCTCAAACCCAAAACAGATTATACAGGAAGAAAGCAAGCCTTTTCCACCATGTGTCTTTGTAAAGCATAAGGAAGCCCAGATTGAAAATGAGAACAAAAGTGAAAGGTGAATGGTGTATGAGCTTCTCACCCAGGAGAGGAAGCAGGAACTATTGTCATAGCTCTGTCACCTTTCCTATTTTAAAGACATGTTTATAAGATGATAATATGGCTTATGAGAACTACCTACTTTGTTTAAAACTCATTTGCTTTTGGGGGCAAGGCAATCACTACCAATTAAGAAAGCAGGTGCTGGGAGAACGTTTTCTTCTTTTTTAAAAAATCCCACTGCAGTAAACAGAACAAAATGAGAAAAAATACCTACTGTTCACGTACTAGAACCAAACAGGAATAGTGAGGAACAATTACATTTCAAGTGGCTCATTCCATTTTCTTTACTAAATGAATTAAAGGAAAGAATGGTAGTAGAGTCACTGCGATGTGAAGGGGAACTGTCTTGGTTACTTTTTACTTGTTGCTGAGACAAAACACTTGACACCCAAAATTAGGTAAGGAAAGGTTTATTTAGCTTACAGTTTTTGGAGGTTTCAGTCCACAATCAGCTGACTCCAAGGCAGGGTGGCATGGCACAGGGACAGCACTTCAAGGCAGCAACCGAACAAAAGCAGCCAAAGTAAAAGGAGCAAGAGCAAGCCTCTTCTCCTCCTT